>JAULJZ010154527.1:0-17844 GCA_032270985.1 Heliamphora pulchella
AAGATAGCTATTAAACTAATGATTCTATAAAACTGAATGCCGCGTTGCTAAGAAAAATTACAAAAATAAGATAAGTATTATTGAAATAAGAATGTTAAGGTAGATACGTAGTAAAATTAGAAAAGATAAAATTATGAATGAAAAGATTCGTAGAATGATATGGGTCGCACTAATTTAGAATAAATTGTGAAAAAATAAATTGAGGTGGTTTGCACACATATAACGTAAACTAGCTATTTTGATGCAATAATATAATGACATGATCATGAAAAATAAAAACAGTAAAAAGAGGAGTAGATCTAAATTGATATGAAATGTCGTATTAAAATTAAATAAGATATACTCCTTAACGTAACAGAATGATTTAAAAAAATTCATATAATTGACCACAATTGATTAGGACAAACACCTAATTTAGTTTGGTTTAAAATCAAAAGTTAAAGTAGTTAACTATAAACACACATGTTAGAAACTGTATAAAACTTGGTGGGGCCGGAATCTAACAATTTTTCTTTCTATCCAAATGATTCTTGCCATGAGATGAGGTCAGAAGGTTCTAAATTCTGCAGTAGAATTTCATCGTTATGCCAAAAGCTGTGCTCTAATTTCCTTATATAAATTTGGGAGACTGTGAATTCCCATAACATCAATTCTTCAAAGCAGATGGATTGTTCAAATTGATCACGGCATAGAACTTTTTTAAGAAAGACCTTGTATTCAACATCAATGGATCCGGATGGACAAAAAATTTTTATGGCGCTTTCAGTTAAATGTCTAAAAATTTAAGTTTTAATATGTAAAGTTCATTAACAAGAATTTTAAGACGTAAGGTTTAATTGTGTGATTTCTTTCGAAAATACCCTATAAACAGATAAATTTATCTGTTTTGCTTAACAAACAGATAAATTTATCTATTAGGCATATGAATACAATAATGCAAATAGAAAAATTTATCTGTATGCATATTTATGTTTAACAGATAAATTTATCTATTTGCATATGAACACAGATAATGCAAACAGATAAATTTATCTGTATTCTTTATACATGTTTTGAAAAGGCACAAATAAATTTATCTGTGTTTTTTATGCGTGCTTTCAATAAAAACAGATAAAATTATCTGTGTCTTTATACATATTTTGAAAATGCACAAATAAATTTATCTGTGTTTTTTATACGTGCTTTCAATAAGACAGATAAATCTATCTGTGTTCTTTATATGCGTTTTTAATAACAGACAGATAAATTTATCTGTGTTCTTCATACATATTTTGAAAAGGCACAGATAAACTTATTTGTTCTAGGGTATTTTTGTCCCAAAAAGATTTTGTTCATTAAAAAATCATATGCTGGATGAAAAACAGTAAACGGTCTATAAATTTGACCGTTCACTAATTTTTTGAATTTTTATTTGGAGTGCAAATTGTTTTAATAAATTTTTAGGGATGGATATTAAGTTTTAAGAAAAGAAAAATTTTAGAAGGACGAATTTATATAATTTTGAAACATTTTAGACAAATACTATTATAATTATGAATTTGTTTTTTAAAATTTCAAGGACCGCCCCATCTGCGTCCCTTGGGTTCATTTATGCTCGTGAAGATTGATTAGTTGAGTTAATTTTTAATAACATACTGTGCCTAATATATAGAGAGTGCATTCGTGTATTTTGAGTTTGTCTTCATCTAAAACTTCGTTCATTTGAAAAAAAATGGAAATTAAAAAAACATAATCATTTTATTTTTTTGTCAATTAAGTTAATTTTTGATTACATTGTGTCTGATATATAACGAGTGTGTTTATGTATTTCGAGTTTGTTTTCGTCCTATAGCTTCGTTAATTAGTTGACAAAAAAAATTAAAAAAAAATATAATCGTTTTATTTTTCTACATACTTATTTAGTTGTCGCAGGAAAATATAAATCCATAATAACTGTATTTTACAAAAAAAAAAGAAAGAAAGAAAGAAAGAAAGAAACTTTTCTCACAAAACACATCCTGAAAAAAGTATAAATTATATATTACAAAAAAATTAAAAATTAAATTTTTTTATTAACTTTCTTGCAAACTAAACAAGTAGTAAAAATTAACGTTCTTATGTTTTTTTTTCTTTACTTCATTTTTCTCGTAAATTATTTTCGCATCTAATTTTTTGGACAACGAAACAAAGCCTTGATCCATTGTCAAACTCAAAGGTGGACCTTCGATTTAAATTAGGCTGTTTGTTTACCCAGAAAATTTCCATTGCTGAACATGTATGGGAAAAGAAAAACAACTTCCCACAAAGCAGGACCTTTCGATTTAAATTAGGCTGTTTGGTTTCCCAGAAAATTTAATTTCCTTTGCTGAAAATGTGTGGGAAAAGAAAAACATCTTCCCACAAGGTCATATCTCACCAATTTAGGTTGCTAATTACTTCATGAGCTATGACAAGCTAATGGGCGAGTCTAGTAGCGATATACTTCTTCCCCTCCCCAATATATCGTGATATTTTAAAAACATTTTTGGTTTTTTCTAAATGTGTTTTATATTTTGATAAAATTCTTTATTTTGATTATTTTTTATGAGAAAAGGTAAGAAGACCTGTTTTTATTCGTCTTAATTAAGGAATGAACTAAAAGTTTAAAAGAAGGTCTAATTTCAAAAAATTCAGATAGAGGAAAAAATCAAATTTTAATAAAAATAATAACTTTTTTGTGTTCTTAATTCTTTTTAGTATTTTAGTTTTTTATTTTACTTTTTCGATTCTTTTTATCTAGAAGAATCATAAATGTAAAAAAAAATTGGATTAATTCTAAAAATAATCAGTAAAGACAAAAGAATCAAAAAAAAAAAATCTCAAAAATAATCTAAGGCGTGTTTAGGTTTCCATCAATAGGACTGCGTTGGATATAATTATATAATTCAACCATTCCCTATCTTAGATGAAGTAAATTTTATAAAATTTTTATTTATTCGAATATGAAACGAAAATAAATCATATATTTACTTATACCCTTTTAAGTTGGTACAACTTTATTTGTACTTTTATTGTGCAAGTCTATACTACATTACTATTATATCATTCAATATATAAGTTATATTGATACAACTACAATCAACAATAGTAAAACAATAATAATAATAATAATAATAATAATAAAATTAAATATCAACAATAATAACATTTACAAAACACGCTTATCTAAAAACTCTTCACAAAATACAATATTAGCAATCAAAATTATAAATACTTCAATTTATTTATATATATATATATAAACACAATAGCTGATATATACCCTCTAAGCAGATTGAATTAAATTAATAGTGAGTTTAAAAAATAAAACCACAATTAATTCATCCATTTTATTTATTTTTTTTCACTCAAGAACTCAACTTTGTCGCCCTAAAAAATTGTACAGTTTGGTGCAGGTTGGAAAGAATAAGCAGATTATGTGCACACCATTAACCATACTTGTCGATACCATACCGTACTGGCAAATACCAATTTTTAAAGTTTTGAGTTTTGCAAATTTGTTTCTATTTCTTGAACCGGCATCGTATTAACGTGCTGTTAGTTTTCACGAATTGTTTTAGTCTATATTAATGTGTACTGGAACGTTAATTATTTAGTTTCGTACTAGTCAAAATATCGGTCTGTATCGGACATACCGAAAAATACCGACTTGTAAAAAAATAATTTATACTTATTTTTTTGTTTGTACTTTTTATTTTTATTTTTATACTCTACAACAAGCTTCAAAGATAACATAAAAGGAAGAATTCTAAAGCTAATTATCAAGATAAGAGGCCCATTCCAACTATAATATGTTATACTTGCCAAAAACAAACAACGTTTGGGATTACAAAAATCCAAAATTCTTGTTATCTTATAAACAAACAAGCCCTAATATTTCCCTCCCCATTTTATACACACAGCATCTTGTTTCACTCTGTTAAATCTCATTCACTTATACTCGCCAGTTTAGTGGTTATAATAAATATAAGACATATAAAATAATATGAACTTAAATGTGTTTGTCTTTGTCATCTCTACATAAGTAAGCTTCATGCTTTTGTTATTTTGATCACCAGAAGAAAATCTTATAGTCTTGCAAAATAGCCAAAGAGCTTACAGAGCATGAAAGGCTTATGGGGAGCACACAGCGGCGGAGGTAAAAATTTAGTTTAGAAGGAACACTAATTAATGTAAAATTTGAATTTTTTTTAACCCAATATTGCTAAAACTTAAACAATTATTAATAAGTATAGAAATTTGTAATCTTATATTTTTACAAAAATTTGTGACAATTAAGGCAAAAACTTTTATATTTATTTATTTGCTAAAACATTATAGTGTTAGCATAAAATTTTTTAATTGACTTGTTTTGCTCATTTGAATGTTTTGCAATATTTGAACGCTTCAATAATTTTTGTAATTTATTTTTTAAAAAATATTATAATTTATATAATATTTCAATAATAAATGACATTCTATTGTATATTAAAACTTTTCTCATGAGTAACAAATAAATAAAATCTGTAATTAAAAAAATCGAATAAAAATTCGAACTAATTAAATTTTTAAAAGGATTATCTTTCAAAAATTCTCATTTTAAGACTCCTGATTGCAAATATTTCTGTAAAACTTAAAATAATATAATAGTTTTATATTTAGGAGGAACATTAAATAAATTATATTTTTTTTATAAATTATATGAATGCAGCATATATGTAATTTTGTTTTTTTTATTTATAGATAATAGTTTACATAAAAAAAAGTGACAGGAGGCACGTGTCCTTTCTGAGCGTGCATTGGCACCGTCATTGGGAGCACATGCGCTACACGAAGTTACATACATGCTAACCGAAGACACCTAAGACACAAAACACACAAAAAGCAGGTTGCTGTGTTAGTAAGATATCAACAACATCAACATGGCTAGGAACCTCTAAGACTCCTAACAGCTTGAATCCAATACAGAAAGTCATCCAACGTGAATAAATGGCCCTTCATGGTAGCTTCGTTTGACGTAGATTGAGAGAAATTCTGTAAACAAAAAAAGAAAGTAGTGTATAGAAATATAATTATGTGTACACACATGTGATCCCGAAGATCAATGATATACTTGTTCTTAAAGAACAAGTTATTTTGCATATTTAAGTTCTAATATTATATTTTTTCTTACAAAGCATTGGAGTTTATATTATTGCTTTTACAACATTACAGTCTTATTAAAATTAAATTAGTGACACATATAATATTACTCATTGAATTTGAACTTTTCCAAGTGGAACTTAATTAGGCAGTAGGTATAATTTGGAGTGTTCATGAGTTGGGTTGGATTGGATTGACACCCATCATCTGACTACATATATTTAATTCTTAATTTTGACACCCGTATCCAATTAATGAATTTGGCAGTTTTGGATCCACATATTTAACGTGTTCATGGATGGGTGCAACTTGATTTGATGGTTTGAACTTGCACATTTTGAAATATTTTTGTTGATCTATTTTTATTTTTTAGCCAATTATAATAGTCTTTTTAATTTAAAATATTTATTTTTAATAAATATATAACTCAAAAGATCATGAATTTATTAACTAAACCAAACAGAAATACAAATTATATATTTTTTCACACAAAAATACGTAAGTAATAAGCAACCTAATCTCATAATAAATTTAAAAATTTATAAAATTAAATATTTATTAGTCGGATTGGGTTCGACGAATGGTTATATTAATTAAGACTTATAACTCGATCACCACTTAAGAAAACAAAGTTTAAGAAATCCCTTACCCGACCAAAGCATAGGCAAAATCATCCATCATCATTTTGGCCGGATTATATTGGCTGATTTGAACAAGTCCGACTAACCCATAGATACCCTTAAACATAATTGTATGGGGATGCCCCGTAAATTATATTTGTTTGATGAATTGAACTCGGCCCGATTGGATTTACCCAAGAAACGACATCTACATAGATAAACAAACATGAGCTAACTGATGGTGGCGGCGTCTCACGTAGAGCCGCTCCGATGATGAAATTAGAAAGTGTTTTAAGAAGATATATATTGGCAAGAACAGATTTACAAGGCTTTAGATTTATTTTTTTATTATAAAAGGGTCATAGCTCTAGACTTTTCAACCTCTTCCTTTTATAGTGTTGGGGATCCATTATCTCTCCTCAATTTTCATAATTACTTCACCTATTAAACGTTCTTTCAAAACGGTTTCGCCACCCCTGTTGCTGTGCCGACAGTGACTGCAGATCCCCCGCAGTCACATCGTCATAAATAATTTTGTCTTGGCTCGTCCTTTAGGCCGAGCTCCCCATATTAAATGCCCCCCGAGGTTGCAGGGCACTCGATGGGTAAGAAACACTTGGTCTAATCGCATTTAATGCCACTTTTACCACGGTCACATCGCATTTAATGCGACGTCAGAGTATTTAATGCAGTATCAAAGACCGATCCCTGTGCCCGTTGTTGGTACAGCCAGGTCAGCCCTAAGGTGATCCCTCATGTGGGCCGAAATTTCCTCTCCTCAATGGGCTTCTCTTCTTTGGGCCTTTATTAGGTATTTTAATAGATCTGGGTTCGTATTTCGGCCCATCCCCCTTTATTTTCCCCTCAGCTTTCCTTATGCTCCGCACGAGGGGAGCTGATTAACCTCCATGCTTTTACCTCGGCCCTATTAATTATGTCGCCACCAATTCTTTTAATGCATTTTAAACATAATTTATGCTTGCCACTACAAGGGCATGATTGACCCCTACTGAAGCATCTTGCACCTTTTCGAGAGCGTACAGGCATCGTTTCGCTTGCTCGAGATGACTGTTGGTGCTTTTGACTCTTGAGAGAAAATGCTTATAAATGAGGCACTTGGCCTCGTTTTTCCCCTTTTACAACTCCCATTACTTTCTTAGCTCTTTATTTTCTTCCAATCTACGAAAATCTCTCGACTCGCTAGCCTGCTCATTCACCGCCGTTGACATGCAACTCCTCCGTCGAACCTCGTTGCATACGGAGTCCAAACTTGTCACCAGCGCCTCCTTCCTAGTTCTGTAAGTTTTTGCTTTTGACTTTTCTGCATTTCCTTTCCCTTTCTTTTGCGTCTTTTTGGGTCTTAGGGTTCTAGGTTTCTTGGCTTCGTTTTCTTTCCTAGTAGACGCCTTTACCCATTATTTTTAGTGGCTTTGGACATTGACCTCCTCTCCCTTCTTCCCTTTTTCTTTTCATTTATTTGCTCTTCTTCCTGAGCGATGGCGAAGAAGAAGAAAAAGTTCGTCAAGGAGGTGAATACCCCATCTGCCCTGGCCACCTTTAGGGCCAGGTATCGAATCCCCCTTCAGTAACCCTTTGTTATTGCGACCTGGACATCCACGGATCTCCTTTCCTCCCCAAGGGAAACGAGGTGGCATTTCCCGTTGCCTCCATCTTAGAAGCTGGGGTTTGGTTCCCCATCAATCCCTTGTTTAGGGAGATGCTAGCTACCTGTCGCCTCACACCCCAACTGGTTTCTATAAACTTTATTAGGATAGTGATGGGGGTGGCCGAGATAAACCGTCGATACGGTTTGAATCTCGGCATTCTCGAAATATTTCACAGCTACACCGTAGCTCGCAACGACCATACATACTACCTCCGCTAGAGGAATGTCGCTCAACAAATGGTGCACAACCTCCCAGACTCAGATAAGCATGGCGATGATTTCATCCAGGTGGGAGGAGACTTCGAGTTTCAAGCCAACCACGCCGGACTTGCTGGCCGCTCCATCGCAAGGGTTCCAAGGAGTCCAGGTCGGTTCGACTCCCCTTATTTTCTGTTGTGTTAGCTCTCTTTTATGTCCATATGTTTTTCTCATGACTTTTCATTTCCTTTTGCAGTGGCCTCTCTAGCCAAGCAAAAGAAAAGCCAAGCTAGCTTCGGAGAAGTGCAGCGCTGCCTCAACATTTGAGAGACCCGCTTGGCCCTAGACCTGCTTGACTATACACTGAGCTATCGTCGGGTCATTTGGCACATAGGAGCTTGACATTAAGATCCGTCATCCTTGCCTCTGGTAGGGTCCCCACCTCTACCCCAACAGGAAGAAGAAGTAGAAGAAGAAGAAGAAGAAGAAGAAGAAGAAGAAGAAGAAGAAGAAGAAGAAGAGATGTCGCAACAAAGAACATTCGACCGAAGAAGAAGAAGAGATGTCGCAACAAAGAACATTCGACCAGAGAGCAACCGTCTTTGGCCAAAACGTTGCGAGCACCTCGACGAGCCCTGAGGTTAAAATTACCACTTTGTCCCTACCGCTGTCGTCCGCTCCAGCCCCGTCGATTCCTCCACCTCCTTCTGCTCCAGCCTCAGCTACCATACAAGTGGCGACTGCCCCTCGATCCATCATCCGACCACGCTTCTCGCCCTCCTCAAAAGCTCACCCAGCTCAGTATCGCTGTCTCGTTCGTGGCAATGGTAACCCAATTGCAGAGGTCACTCTCGAGGCGAGAGGAGATGCCGAGGCTCCAGCTCTATAGCTCCCTGAGTTTAACGTCTTGGGCCGCCCAATCAACGTGAACGACTCCTCTAAGCCGGGCACTATTGCTTAAAGCCTCTCTCGAGGGCTTGCCCTTCCTCTAGACGTCGCTGACCACTCTGGCATGTCCCTGCTCGCTCTCTTCGATAAAGTCTACCACCTCGGCATAGGGGTAAGCCTATTCATGCAGTCTCTAAGTATTGTTATTTTATATATATATATTTTTTGCTGACCTTCTTGTTTTGCGTGCCATTGCAGCAGCTCCAGGCCGTCACTGTACTACACAACTGCTATGTCAAGCTATCGAGAAAAACCAAGAAGCTCGACAAGGCTCTCACCCTATCAATGTAGCAGGTAAAGCAATTAGAAGCCGACTAGGCCCGAAGCGCCTCGGCCTTGTAAGGCCTGGAGGCACAGCTAAAGCCTTTCTAAGAGGAAAAGAAGAAGGTGAAGGAGGGTGTAGCTGTCGTGGTAGCTGCCAATGCCAAGCTCCGCAGCCTACTGGCGATTGCTCAGGCCGAGGCGGAGACACATAAGAAGATGCAATCGATCTGGAGGCAACTAGGACCGATCGGGATGACTTGCTCTGGTAACAGGGTTGGGACAAATGTGACTCTCACATTTCTAAGGAGGTCCTGAGTCTAAAGGCCGAACTCCTAGCCCTTGGTTGCAAGCAAGGCTTGGAGCAGGCTGGAGTGCCTTTAGACTCCCCCCTTTGGAGTGAGCCCCCAACCGATGTTAATGCCATCACAGTTGCAGGAGAGCAGGTTGTCGAAACGAAGCCCATTGATCACGACGCTCTACCTGAGCTCTCCCTCCCTCGTGTCGGAGACCTTCAGGACACTGCTGCCAGCCGTCATGCCTTCATCGAGAAGGAGGTTGTGGAGATACCTGACGACGGCCATGAGAAGGAGAACTGCGGAGCTCAGCTCGTAGTGGTGGATGGCGGCCAAGTGTAAACTCGGCACTTCTCTTGGATCATTTTAGCTTATTTTCCCCTCTCTCTCTTTTTTTTTTAATTTTTTTATTTTTTGTGTAAGTTGGGAGCTTCGGCCATTTTGCCTTTGTAAAGCCGGGCTTCCCCCCTTGTAATGCTACGCTCAATTTAATGAAATCCCTTTTTTCCATCAATGAAGTCTCTGCTCTTTTCTTTTTTCTTGTGTCTAACACCCATCTAGTTGTGTTTATATTATATGAGTTCAGCCTTTCTTTGTATCCCTTCTCGGAATTGGAGCCCTTAGATAGCTTTCTACCCTTATGGCCGACTTGGCCCCTTTCAAGGGTAGGTTTGGGCTCTCATGGGAGTTATTCACTCCCTGGAAAGAGGTTCTGTCCTCAGGCCGAGTTGGTCCTCAATGATGATTTATTAGAAATTCTGGGAGTTATTTAAACTCCTAAGAGGATGTTCTATCCTCAAGCCGAGCTGGCCTCCACCTGCGAGAGATTGTTAGAAACCTTGAGAGTTATTCAAACTCCTGAGATGATGTATCATTTTGTGCAACTCATACAAACTCCGCTTACTAGCTATTTGATCTAGCTTCCATTCTTATTTTTCTCATTCATTTTCATCTTTAGTAATTCTCATAATTCTTTTTGTTGAGATAAGCCAAATAACTAAAAAGAATTTGATGAAAAGATTAAGAAAAAGTTAAAAAAACAAGAACAAAAATAAGTTAATAAGGTAGTTTTTTATGTTAATTTTTGTGTTTAGTGGATTTTTTTTTTATTTTTTGACTTTTTTTTAATTTTCAATTTCTCGAGATGAACAAAAAAGTAAAAAGATTATCAAAAAATGAAAATATTCAAACAAAACAAAAAAAATAAGTCAAATGTTCCCATTTTATCACAAACTAGGATTTATCCCCTATTTGGCATCTCCAAAAGGATGGTTATTTTGGGGGAATCAACTTTTAAGTTATAGTGTTTGACATTACTAAAATACTACTAACTTTTTTGCACTTTATTTTTCTAAAAAAAAAAGTCTATACAATCCAAAGACTAACTTTTTTTTGGAGTAAATGACTATAATACCCATCAATTAAAAAATCAACTTTACTCCTAAAAATAAAAAAATTGTGCTGTTATTCTAAACCTTACAACTTAAATGCCAAAAATAAATTTTAATAAAAAGTAAAAAATTCAAAAAAAAAAAACTATTATAAACAAATCATTCCAAGTGATCCAATTTTTTTTATTTTTTTTTCTTAAAAGTAAAATCTCTTAAAATGTAAGTTTTTACATGTCCCAAACAGAAACTTAGTTTGGTTTTTTGACCCGATTCAAGATAATTCTTATTTGCTTATTTTATGTTATTTATTTTTATTTTTAGTAAAAAAATTTCATTATTAGCTAAATAGGTCAATAAAACATTTTTTAATTTTTCATCTTTACTAGAGTTTTTTTCTTTTAGTTAAATGCTTTATTCTTTCAATTGCTCTCATCAAAATTAAACCAAAATATATTTTTTTTAATCAAAAGATAAAAAAATGAAAATAAATAAGTAAAATTGAAATATTTACCTCAAACTAGGCCTTAATAATAGGCATCTAGCAGATATTAATCATGTTGGAAAGAGACATGTGAATACAAATAAAGGTGATTGGTGCCAATATTGATGTTAAAAGGGGTTGTGATTGGATTTGGCATCCCATTCTCATCAAACCAAGAAAATAAACTTTTCTTTGTTGAATTCTTAAGATAGGGCATGATTAAATTATGCCTCTCCTCTATTTCTGTAAGTGTGAGTTTGGCCTAATTTATTTTTTTTTAGATTTTATTATTTTTTTAACTTTTTTATAAAAAAATAAATGTGACAAGATGTCAAAAAAACCAATTGGTTATAGTAAAATGCCAAACAAATGACCTTTTTAAAAGACTTTAAAACAAAAAAACCCATAAAAAAAAATTAGGCCAAACTGAGACTAAGTTAAGTTTTTAGATAAGATGGGTGTTAGAGCATTTTCAACACATTTTTTATATGAAGCGTATTAGTTAAAATATATGGTTAAATAGTGAAAATAAATTATCAGTATAGTAATAATTAGCTCTATATTTCATATTTTTGACTAAATAAATTTAGTTAGCTATTAAAAACTGGTTAATTTAACCAGTAAAGGGTTATATTATTATCTCGACCACTAATTATGTGTTAATTATTGTGCTTTTTGCATACTTTCCATAGCTAGAATAGTTAGTAATGTCTGAATAAATGCATAAAAAATAGCTAGTTAAAATAAAAAGAGAAATTTAAGCAAATGTGCTATTATCAACTGATAATAGAATTTTAGTTTTATAAATTTTTTTTTTCTACAGATTTAGTCCCATACAATAACTAACTTACAAAAATACCTTCAATATTCTATTTTTGCACATTCCTTAAATTAAGCAACATCTCTTTCTCTCTCTATATATATATATCTTTCCTAATTTGAAATCTTTTTAAATATTTTTCAAAAATAGCATATCCTTTAAATCAAGTAACCTCTCTCTCTGCTGGGCGAAATTACTCGCCGCCATAACACATACAAACGATACACAGTTACATACAAACGATACATTTTTAAAACTATTTCACTATACGCATAAATCTGATATATTTTTAAATTCACAAAATTATTAGTTTTGATATATGTTTCAACTCATCGCAACCAAATGTGACCACTGATACATTTATCAGTATATGCCACTGATATATTTATCAGTATTAAATATAATATAAATATACTCCAGTTCACTATGCATATGCAACTGATACATTTATCAGTATTAAGTATCTGTTACAATATTTTCTTATAATATAGTTTTAAATTAATAAAATGTATCAGTGGTTTAGGTGAGCTGTGTGCATTTAGTAATAACATACAACTGATAATTGTATCAGTGTTCAACAGATAAGTGCTTTCAAAATTGTTCAACACAGAATTTACAACTGATAATTGTATCTGTTGCACACTAATCATATAGAGAATATGTATTAAAAAAAATCACCGAATCTTAATAGAATCCTTACGAGGCTGTCCGACACGAAAACTGTGTCGTCATCCCCCACCACGAACCACCTCAGCTCCTCTATCCCCACCCGGGACGTTTCTCAAATGATCCGCGAGATCCAAATCGCTGATCGATGCCCCTGCCAGTTCGAGTAAGGGAACCGGCTCGTGTTGCTAGAGATTCTCACCTCCGAGAGGCCCTCGCCGGGGTTCGTCTTCACCGCTCTGTCCAGCCACGCCACGCTGCTCATTTCATCCGGCTTCTACCTCATTTCGTCCTCACCTTCGGGAGGCTCTCGTGTCGTCGACCAGTGCCATTATCGGTTTGAGTAAGGGAACCGGCTTGTGTCGCTAGAGATTCTCACCTCAAGGAGGCCCTCGCCGGATATTCCCACTTCAGAAAATTTGTTCAAGCCTGAGGCTTTTCTTAGTTTTAGAGAGAGAGAGAGAGAGAGGTGAAAATTGAAAATTTTAAAATTTGAAACTCCTAAAATTTTGGAATTGAAAATCCTAAAATCGTAAATTTTTATGGGATTAGCTTTGATATTATTTTTATGAATTTAAAACTCCTAAAATTTCAGTTGACAACTCACACAATCAATTACTTGTATTTTGAAAATGAAAAGGATCGTGTTTTAAATGAGGGTATATTAGACATAAAAAAAATTATTTCAAATTAGAAAGGATTAAATCTTTTAAGAAATGACTTATGGGACTAAATCTCTTATGATACCCTTAAAAAGAATTAATCTTAAATTTTTTTTTTCTATATGTTGGAGCTATTTTTTATGTGTTGGAACTGTTTTTTGGAATTGTTATGAACCATTGAATTTGCTGGAACTATTTTGTGTGTGTACGCGCGCGCGCGTGCTGGAGCTATTTCTTTCCTCTTATGGATTTGCTACTAATTTATGTTGGTGCTATTGTTTATTGTGCTGCCTGTTTTGAATCAAGGATTTGCTATTATTTTATGTTGAGTTTTATTTTTTATATATTAATGGAACCGTGATTTTGAATCGAGATCGAACCGTCAATATTAAGTTTGGATTGATTTGGTTCCACAAATCAAACAATTTGGTTTGGTCCTAAAATTACTGAAACTGTAGAGAATGGTTTGGTTCATGATTTTATTCAAAATCGATCAAAACCAGACTATGTACACCCCTAAGGATATCCTTGAATATTTCGCATTAAATTTGGGCCACGAGTCCTCGTATAAGTTGTGTAAATACCTTGAAGCTCCTGAAGTGCGATAAATTTATGATCCTTGATCACTCTGTTATAATTCTTGCCTTCGTAGCTTATGGCTTGTTTGATTTTCAGATTAAATTAAATTGGATTAGATTGGACCGATTTGGATTGGATTAGATAATATATCCATCATATTATTTTTTTAGTGCAATCCCCCTTTTGATAATACCTCAGATTAAATTCTAAAATTGAATCCAATGCAATTGTTTATTTGATTATGGAATTTTTAAGTTGGTATAACTATTTATTTACATTTTACCCCATCCTTAATTTGTCATTCCTGCAGCCAATAGGGGGCAGATTGGTAAGTTTATCAACATAATCCCATACCACCTCACCCTTGGGATTGAATAGTCCCATGTATGGCCAATTAAAAGAGTTGGATGGGATAACATATGGAGGTTGAGATTGAAAACAAACAAAGGCTTAGCCCTCATTAATTGTATGTTGTCCAATCAAATCCATCTTCCTCTAGAAAACAAACGAGCCCTTAAAGTCTTGGAGTTCTACTTTCGTGCCCAATTACAATGGAAAGTGAAAGAAGTAAAAATAGTGGACCCAAAGCAAGAGCATAGTAAATAGGAAGAAGTCCAAAAGAAAAAAACGTAAGAGTATTGCTAATGTTTTCCAATTTGTAAGGCATTTTTCTCCTCAAATCTATTTAATATCCTTGAATTTTGTGTGTTAGAGGAGATAGAGTTCTGTAAGGAGATAGAGTTGTGTAAGCAAACGATGGATAAAAAATAGTACGTGTTGATATTGTGTATTCTCCAAGTATGGATATGTCGATTTATATTAGTGTGGATGATTTGGGTAACCCGTTGATGGATGTGGTTGCTACCTATTGCAAAGCAGATCTTAAGAAGTTAGAGGAGAATTAAGTAGTCTCCTCTCTCAAAAGGAAGAAAAAGTTGACTTCTTCGTCTGAAAATGTTTATAAGCATATTATTCGTCAATCTATATGTTTGAAGATGGCTGTAAAGACATTTTTAGATGGCTTTAAAAACCCCTTTAGATGTTTACTTTTAGTAAAGGAATATTTTATCTTTAAGCGGTGAAAATTAGAAGAGTTCATAGCCATAATTGAATCTATTCAGCTTTTTAGAAAAAAATTAGTTATTCCCTCTAATAAATCTAAGAAATCGTGCTTGAAGCTTTGTAAGAAATAATAGCTATTAGTCGGGTTATATAGTATGTGTTGGTCCTAACTCTCGGACCGTGATAATTTTTAAGTTTTATTTATGGTATTTTTTGTGTTTTGATAATTTAGTTTATCATCTTTTTATTGGCTTTGGAATTCTGTATCGAGCCTCATTATATATATTTATAAGTTTTGGTTAATATATATTTAATTTTCCAAAAAAAAGAGTTTATCATTGTATGTTATTTTTATATTTTCTTGGTTTGTTAATTTCTTTTATTATTTTTAGAAAATTTTGATGGTCATAATGAAAGAAGTTAAAAAGTTAAAAAAAAGTCACAATATCTTTTTAATAAAAAAATTATAAAAAGCAAAAAATATAGCCTATTGAATTGTTTGGCATATTTTCATCATTTCTAGATTTTTCATAGCCACAATCTTTCTTACTTTTCCAATTCATATTAATAAGATGATTTCAATTTTTTTTAAAAAAGAATTATTTGCTAAAATTGCACTAAAATAAAAATTAAAGTAATTCAACAAATAATTATAATTTTAAACGGTGCCACAATTAATGCATATTAAGAATGTATTCAGTTATCAAGAAAATTGTACAAAAAATAATTTATGAGGAAAATAAAGTATAGAAAATATAAGAGATTTAACTTTCATTTACATATTTAGTTGGTGAGAAATTTAATAAAAAATAATAATTTTTAATTATTTTGGCTAAGTAAGTAGGAATGGAGATCCCAACGTTAGAATTCGAATCAAAATGTGTGTGGGTTGTTTTCTTGCCAGTTGAGTCGAACAAACCACTTAAATTTTAGTTTTTTCGTGATGTGTAATTCTATATTTTTTATAAAAAATATTTTTTGCAAAAAAATTATTATCGTAGAATTTATATTTTTCTACAATAAAACAATACTTACACAAAAAAAAAATAAAATGAATGTTTTTTAAGTTTTTTCCTTATGTACAATTTTATATTATTATAAAATTAATTTTGTACAAAAATATTTTGTGCAAAAGAATTGTTATCATAGAATTAATATTTTTTGCAATAACAAAATACTTACACAAATAAAAAATAAAAAAGTATGTTTTTTTTATCCTCGTAAACTGAATGAAGCCTAAATGAAGCAAAATTACTCACAAGATAGAGGAATTCCAATCTGGATTTCAGCAATCCAACCAGACAGCAGAAAAAGACAACCTCAACAATGACGTAGTGGTGTGGGTGGCGAGTAATTAGCCTACGCTTGCCTAATTTTTTTTTTACTTAATTTTTTTTTAAAAAAATCTATTTATTTAGTTTTTTGTTAAAATTAATTGACTTTTTTTATATTTTTGTATATTTATTTTTTATAAAAAAATCAAAAAACGTACAGAAAAAGCTAAGCCGTACACAAGCTTCGGTAGTCTTAAAGCAGCATGTATCATTGTTTACGTGGTGTTCCTATCTAATCACGTAATAAAAAATATTCTAAGTAGTACAATGGTGGCTCACTCTTGTTCAATGGATAAGAAATAAAGATGATTCACTTAAGATGTATTAATTTTTTTATTTATTAAAAAATTACATAAATAATATCACATAATACTTTAAAAATATTTAATAATTTTTCAATAGTAGTAGACACCTACACAATCTGACCCGACCCGATAACTAAAAATAGCAATATATAATATAATATATTAATAATAGCAATATAAAAGAAGGCCTTAGCTAGGGCAAAGAACAAGCGGACCCCACATTTTTTTGGGAGGCGTTAGAAAGGGTAATGTGGTATTTGCATATTTGGTTGGGGCAAGTTCCCAAAGTTGTCCCTGTACTTTCATAACTCTCGATGACAAATTTGGTAATTTAAGGAGGTATAATCACTATTTTACCCCTCTTTTTCTCTTCATTTTTTCTTTTTCTACCAAGATCTTGAGAATTTAGCAATTTTCAATAAATCAAAGTAAAGGAGCATAAAAGTTTAAGGATTTTTTTTTTTTTTGGCCTAGAAGAGAGAGATCGTGGCGGTAAATTTTCTTTGGTCTCTCTCTCTTTTTAAATCTTTCTTTCCTCTTGGATCTTCCTTTTCTTATGCTTAAATTTGTGTATGACTAGTTATGAACCGTGTCGATTATTTTCTTTTATCATTTTATATAAAAAAACTTTCTTAATTTTTTTCATTTCTAATTTTTTCCTATAAATCCCAAAATAGGCAGTAAGAGAGAGAAAAGATTTTTTCAACTTTTTTCATTTTAAATTGTTGATTTGTATATAAATAAATTATCTAAACTATTAACACTTTTGATACAATTTCAATGGTTGATATAGACTTCGTCTTTTATTTTATATTTTGATGTGTTTTTCTTCTAGATAACTCTTAAATTTAGACGTTTATCAAATTGATACAAGAAAAGCAGTGATGTGCTGCGCATAGTGATCAATTTTTATCTTTTGTTTGTTAGGTTTTATTTTTAAATATATTTAAGTAACGTTTTTCTTCGTGGAGGTTTGTGATCTCCTCAACATGTAGGTTTGGTTTTTTCATGTGTAGGAGGTTTTTTTTTGCTGTGTAAAGACATTTCTCTCTTTTTTAAAAAGGCGCTATATTCGTTGAACCTTTTTTTATTGATTTTATGTCATATTTGTAATATATTTATATCTCATTATCTTTTTTGATAGAAAAAAAAATGAAGTAAAGGAGCACTTCCTTCTTGATTTTTAATTTTTCTAAAATAGCAACGTTCATCTTTAATTCATTCTTAAAGTACAGAATAAAATGAGCGAAATTTAATACTTATTTTATTTATAACAATACTTCTATAAATTCAGAAAAGTAACTCAAAAAAATATTTAGAATTTAAAATAAATAGTTTTGATAGATTTAAATAAGCCCCACAAAACACATAGGTTTTCACCTTTAATTAAAATTCTAGACCTGTTTATGGGACAGT
>JAULJZ010154527.1:17854-28953 GCA_032270985.1 Heliamphora pulchella
AATTTATTGTTACAATTTTTAGTTTTTTGATATTAATTTTAATTATAAGTTACAATCTATTTCAAGTATTCACAACTTTGCTATGTTTTTTTTTTTTGAATTTCAAAACTACTTTCCAATGGTTTTAAACCAAAAGTTATGTCTTTTGGCTTGGTGCCTTTTACCAACAGGCACTTGTTGGTCCATAAAAAGTAACTTCTAATTTTGTGTTTACTAATTTTGAAGTTTATGAATCTCTCTCTTGCTTTTCTTTTATATATTATCTTTTGGGCAATTTAGATTACAGGCGGGTTCATATTCTTTCTAGTGCGCGAATATTAAAAAGCTTGGTTATGATTTGGATTGAATCTTGAGGCTGTAGATTATTTGTAAAAACCTTCGCGTAGGGAGGCAATTACAAACTTAAGACAATGGAATCGTACCTTTCCTATCAAAGGACAGTTATTCTTGTTAATTTAATTTTACTGTTTATAATTCAAAACTGTTACATAAATGTTTAATATACAGTAAAAAAAGATTACCAACAATCTATGACTGTAATATGCAACGAATATAAAAAAAAACTGAAGGTGGACAAAGTAACGGGCTTAGGGGCCAACCCAAATAAAATGACACCTGGAACTCCCCAGTAAGACTAGCCCACAACTTGTTCGGTCCAATAAAAAAAGCCTACCCACAATGAGTTTGGGCCACCCCAAAAATGGGTAAGCCCATAACAAATTGGTTTAACTTGATAAGCCCTAACCAAAGGGATAACTCAAAGGTCCTCTACTCTCGCCATGGCAGTTCAGGGAGTGAAAGATTAGTCTCCCAAAGCAACCAGAATCACTAAAAGATAAAAGAGAATCTTGGATAAGCAAGAATGAGGGGATAAGTGACATAGTCCTAGGAGGACTCAGTCACCCAAATCTAAATCCCTATATAAAGAGAAGCGTTCCATATCCCTAAGTACGTAATTTCTAACCCAGTTCATGCATAGAAGCCTCTTAGAGAGAAATCTAACTTTAACGTTAGAGTGCTTCCTAGTCAAACCAGGTTGGAAAGCACTAACGGTGTTCTTCTTCTTGCAAGAGTTCGGAAACACCACAAGAGGCTCCCAATGAGTTCGGTAACTAGGAGTTCGGTCCATATTTATGTTCAAGATCATCAAAGTTGGACCAATCAAGGTTAGTTCTAATTGTTCCAACAGTTTACAACGCCCACAATTTGACACCGTCTATGGGAATGACAATCTTAGACCAACAAAATCATGAGCTAAACTCCTACTGGGTTCACTGGAAGCCACACAGGGGGGCAAGGAGGTGTCCCTCAAAGATCAATATCAATCATTCTAGAATGACCGATGGTGCGCAGGGTCCTGTCAAAAATTCGAAGGCGCGGGGACGTTGCCTCACATAATGGGAGGCGACTACGTTACTCTACCACAAGCTTCAAAAGAGAACGGCCTTCCCCTCCATCTTCAAGAGAGAGGGGGAGACTGGAGGAAAGGCTAACTTAACGCGACAGAGTCATCAATGAATTTGAAGAGAAAATGGAGCAGCGCGAAAGAAAAATCGAGAAACTCAAGCAAAGAATTCAAAGGAAAAAATCCTAGGGGGATCCACGTGTAAGGTGAAGAGAGAGTCCCGAACTGGAAGAAACCGATCAAAGCCAAGAATCTTATAGCCTAAGCCATCCTCAAAGGCGGAGACGCAAAGCACCCGAAGAGAGCCTAAGAAGTTCTATGAGAACTGAAACCATTGGGGCTGAGTCTACTCGACCAAACCCCCAAAGGGTAACATAGGCCAAACTAAACCTGAACTAAGATCTTTGACTATGGTTGGAGAAAAGAATAGATTCAAGAATGTAGTATGGTGATGGCCGAACAGCCTAAGACGTAGCCAGAAAGGCCTTTGAGCAGATCTCGGTGTCATCACTAGTCGAAGTCATTGAGAATGCAGATCCACCGCGTAAGTTCTCCCTGTCGAAGTTTGAGATGTATAATGGAAAAACAGATCTAGTAACCCACATTCGTCAATCCAGACAAGCAATGGCACTCTAGAGTGGGAATAATGCACTTTTTTGCCATATGTTCCCATCCAGTTTAGGAGAAACTACCGTCAGTTGGTTCCACAAGCTACCACCTCGATCAATAGTTAGTTGGCAACAGCTGACTGAATCCTTCACCGCCCAATTCATTACCAACAGTAAGCAACCCAAGAGCTTCGACACACTATTGTCTCTTCAGAAGAATGAAGGGGAGACTATTCGGGATTATGCTCGGTGTTATTGGGAAGCATACAACAAAATAGAAGACTACAATGAGCAACTTGCTGTGGCTTTCTTCAAGTTCGGTCTACCCCCACAAAGTTGTCCAAGGCAGTCTCTCACTAAGAAGGCCGTAGCCACCATGTCTGAACTGATGGTAAAAATCGAGCAGCATGCTAAGGTCGAGGAGGACATTAGTTAAGCCGAACAGAGTGTGGCCTTGGTGAAACAACCAGAGAGGAAGAACAAGGGCTGAAAGGAACAAAAGGCCAAGAAGGATGCCCAGGAGAATGAGTCTACGGCCTATCAAGCCTTGCAAATGGTATTTAAAGAATCTCTGCACAAACTCCTTGATCACATAAAAGGCAAGCCCTATTTTCAATGCCCCCAAGCTTATCGGCAATCCAAACAGACAGGATTCGAAGAGAAAGTGCCACTACCATCGAGATCATGGCCACTTAACAGGGGAGTGCCGAACATTTAAAAAGCATTTGGAGGATTTAGATCGGGCGGGGAACCTATTGGAGTTCATTGATCCCAAAATGATTGCTTAGGGAGAAGTGCCACAAGTTCAAGATTGAAGACCCGAATAAAGGGACTCCCCACTCAAGGTAGTCAAAATAATCCATGACACTGTAGAGCCAATCACTCGAGTCATTGTTTGGCATCAGGCCAGGGCCCTAGCCCATACGATAAAGGTGGATGAGGGCGAGTGTCAAAGAATAGAGGAAAGTCTCAAACAAAACTGAGTTCAAGGGGTTATTTTCTCAGATGAAGACCTAGTGGGGATACAGCACCCCCACAATGATGCCTTAGTATTGACCTTACGCATTGCTGACTACGATGTAATGAGAGTATTGGTGGACCAGGAAAGTTCGGTTGATATCATGCACTACAGCCTCTTTCAAAAACTTGGGTTGAAGGACTTCGCACTCAAGAGGAGTATAACTCCTCTAATTGGCATTGGCTCAGATCCAGTATGGCCAGTGGAAAGGATAACTATGCCAGTAAAGACAGGGCCTGCAACGGTGAACACTGAGTTCTTAGTTGTCAACCAACCTTCCGCCTATAATGCTATAGTGTGAAGGACTTGGATACACAGCTTGGAGCCGTCCCCTCGACCTACCACTAATCCCTCAAGTTTCATATGGCAAGGGAGATCAGTGCACAGCACGACAGTGCTTCCTAGCAACAGTGAAAGGCATAGAGTAGTACCCCGAAGTAAAAATCGTAGAGGTAGATGGTGGCCCTATTATCTATGATTACAGCAGGATAACCGAAGAGAAGGTCGTCGAGGACTTAAAGAAAATTTGCATCTCCCTTGAGGATCCGAAATGGTATTTCTTGCTCGGAACAAACATGCCTGAACAAGAAGAAACTGAACTGATGAAGTTCTTAAAAGAGAATAAGGAGGTCTTTGCATGGACACCCTACGAGATGCTAGGGATAGACCCCGAGGTAATTAGCCACCAATTGAATATGGATCCTCTGAGGAAGCCGATGATGGAAACGCCCATGAAATTTGCTCCACATCACGCAGCAGTAGTAATTGAGGAGGTGCAGTGCTTAAAAGAGGTGGAAGCGATCAAGGAGATTCACTACCCGAGTTGGTTAGCCAATACAATGGTCGTCAAGAAAAAGGATGGTAAATGGCATGTGTACGTTGATTTTACTGACTTAAATAAGGTTTGCCCAAAAGATTGCTTCCTTATTTCCCGAATAGATCAGCTTATCGATTCAACGGTGAGACATGAGAGAATGAGCTTTCTTGATGCATACAAAGGGTACCACCAGATAGCAATGTACCCCTGGAATATAGAGAAAACAGCTTTTATAACTCCTCGGAGAATATATTGCTATCGGGTGATGCCATCGGGTTAAAGAATGCAGGTGCCACCTATCAAAGATTTGCCACTAAGATGTCCAGGGAATTGATCGGCGGTACCATGGAAGTCCATATTGACGATAAGGTGGTGAAAACCTAGTGTTCGAATAAGCACCTAGACGATCTAAAGATGACCTTCAAAATCCTCAAAGCTTACAAACAGAGGCTCAACGCCTCCAAGTGTGCCTTTGGTGTAAGGTTTGGGAAATTTCTAGGCTTTTTAGTGACTCACAGGGGGGTTGAAGTGAACCTCAAACAGATCATAACAATCTAGAAACTAAAAAGCTCTCAGAATTTAAAAGAAGTACAGAAGCTCACTGGGATGGCAGCAGCACTCAACCATTTCATTAGCCGAGCGTCTAATCAATGCTATCCATTCTTCAAAGTAATTAAGAGAGCAAATCAGTACATTTGGGATGAAGAGAGTGAACAAGCCTTCGCCGAACTAAAGCACTATCTCTCATCCCCACCATTACTGACGGTGCCGAGCAGTGGGAAAACACTGTTTCTATACCTTGCAGTGTCAACTTGTGCCGTCAGTGTTGTTTTTTTGAGGATAAAAGATAAATTTCAAAGGCCAATCTACTATGTGAGCAAAGCTATCCTTGATCGAGAAACACGATATTTACCCATGGAAAAGTTAGCCTTGGCCTTGTCGCCGCATCGAGAAAGCTAATCCATTACTTCAGAGCTCATTCGATCAAGGTAATCACTAAATACCCACTGCAAGCATTGCTTCGAAAAGAAGATTTCTCGAAAAGAGTGGCTAGATGGGTTGTGGAACTTGGGGAGCATGACATATCATTCTCCCCTATGACAACCATAAAAGGACAAGTGTTGGCTGATTTCATCGCCAAATTTAGCCAAGAAGCAAGTTTAGTTGAGAACGATGGGCAGGCCATCGAACAGGTCTCATGAGGAGAATACTTAAAGGAGGATGCGTCAGAAGCAGTGTGAAGATTATATGTAGATGGCTCCTTTTGCAATAAGGGAGTAGGAACAGGCATTGTGCTTTATAACCTTGAAGGGGCTCTCATAGAAAGAGCAATTCAACTAGACTTTGAAGCCACTAACAATGAGGCAGAGTATGAAGCCCTTCTAATTGGACTCCATGATGTCATAAAACTAGGAGCTCATAAGGTAAAAATCTTTAGTGATTCGCTATTGGTTATCAACCAATTTAGGGGAGAGTATGTGGCTAGGGACGACATGATATGTATGTTCAACTGGCCCAACAGCTAGGCAAGGGCATTCCACACTACGAAATTACACAGCTCTCTTCTAAAGAGAATAGTTATGCAGACTCTTTAGCATGCCTCGCTTTAGTAGTGAATCCTAGGGATAAACGAACGATCATTGTGGAAGTCCTCCGGCAGCCGAGTACCTTTGCCCCCGAAGAAGGATAGGTTCTCTACTCAAAATTGGGACCGAGCTGAATGGATCCCATAAGGGATTACTTGATCAAAAATGAACTTCCATCTGACCAAAAAAAAGCTCGGATGATACGAAGAAAGGCACCTCGTTTTTTGATCTCGAGTTCAGGGGACTTGTATAGGAAATCCTTCATAGGTCCATACCTTTTTGCGTGCATCCGAACAAAATTCAGGATCTTCTGTTTGAAAGCATGAAGGGATTTGTGGCAGCCATACAGGTAGAAGATCTCCAGCCCACTGAGCAATCTCTCAAGACTATTAGTGGCCTTACATGCAAAATGATGTAGAACAATACGTTCAGAAGTACGAGAAGTGTCAAAGATTCAGTCCGAATATATATATATATATATATATATATATATGTGTGTGTGTGTGTGTGTGTGTGTGTGTGTGTGTGTGTGTGCCCGTTGAATACCTATCACCTCTAACCAGCTTATGGCCCTTTATGCTATCGGGATATGACATAGTGGGTCCCTTTTCAAAGGTCACCGAGAATAGAAAATACATGTTTTTTGCCATGAATTACTTCACTAAGCGGGTTGAGGTAGAACCTCTAGCCAATATCAGAGATGTTGATGTCAAAAGGTTCACATGGAAGAATATAGTTACTCGATTCGGGATACCCCGTGCAATTATTTTGGATAATAGCACTCAATTCGACAGTTCAGTGTTTAAAAGTTTCTATTTGAGACTCAGAATCAAAAGCTATTTCTCTACCCCAGCCTACCCATAGAGTAATAGATAGGCGGAAGCCACAAATAAAACCATCATTGATGGGCTCAAAGAGAGGTTAGAAGTTGCTAAGGAAAGATGGGTAGAGAAACTCCCATCAGTTCTATGGATATACCGAACAACTCCAATGAGGTTCACAAGGGAGACCCCCTACTCCCTAGCTTACGAGGTGGAAGCAGTTATACAACTGGATGTCAAATTACCAACAATCCAAACAGAAGCCAGTACTTTCGAGCTAAACGCAAAAACACTAGGCATGGACCTGGATCTAGCCGAAGAACGATGGGCATTGGTAGCCATTAAATTGGCATCCTACCAACAGACTTTAGCTAAAGGATACAACAAAAGGGTCAAGCATCGTGAGTTCGGCGAAGGAGATCTAGTCCTAAGGAAAGTCATCGGTCACATAAATGACCCTGTACATGGGAAGCTCGGGCCGAACTGGGAAGGTCCTTATAAAGTCACATCAAAGGTAGGAACTAGAGCTTATAACTTGGAAGACACAAATGGTAGGCCCATCCCAAGGGCATGAAACGCAAACAACTTGCGTAAATTTTATTTTTAAGTTTTCAGGTTTTTGTAATTTTTTAGATTAGCAATAAAACGTCGTTGCTCGGCAAGAATTTCTCTTTTTATTATTCAAAGTCTTTTTCGAATAATCTTCTTTATAAAAACTTAGGGGGCACAACATACCATACCCACCAGTTAATAAGTTCAAAGTTTATCCAAACAACTTAGCCCTGAGTATGGAAGTTCAATCCCATACTTGGGAAGAACAAGCTCAAAAAGGCTAAATTCAAAATTTACCTAAACAAATTTGGCCCTGAATATGGAAGTTCAATCACATACTTGAGAAGAAAAAGCCTAAAAAGGCTAAGTATGGAATCCGAATCCCACATACTAAGGAAGGAAAGCAAAAAAGTTAATACTAATTCTCAGACTTAGTGTAAAATGACATAAGTTTAAATGGCTAAGTAAAATACTAGTATGCAAAATGGCGCATGACCGAAAAGGCGAAAGAAGATTTTCATTAAATATGGAGGGATTGAAACTCTCAAAGCTACAAAGAAAGAGCCCCAAAGGGAAATATATGATTCAGAATAAAGAAAAAAGGCACTAAGGCCTTACAAAAAGGGGTAGGGGCAAGAAAAAGCTTAGGGCTCTTTAAAAAATTCCTCCGTGGTTTGTATAGGGGTGCCCACTTCTTCGGTGGGGACTTGAATGCTCTCCTTTGCCTTAAGCGCCGTTGCACCGTTTCCCACAGAAGTAGAAGGGCCTACAATCTTCTCAGTGGCTGTTTACTCGGCACCTTTCTCTTTAGCTTACTTGCCAGGCAAGGGAACCTATGAATATAGGGGAGAGGATGCCTCAACCCCAGCAGCTTTGAGGGCTGCTTCCCATACAAAGACGAAGATGATGTCTTGAAGTCCGGGAATCTTGGATTGGTAGTATTCAATAGTCTCGGCGACCCCCGCCGAATAGGCTTTAGAGGCCTCCTCTTTTGCCTGGGTAAGCTGAGCTTCAATCTTTTCGAGCTGTGCTTGGGAGGCTATTAGGGCATCTTCCTTCTCCTTTTGCTACCTCTGTCAAGCAAGGTCCTTGACTTCTAGTTTGGAAAGATGAGCCAAGGCAGCCATGAGCAGCTTGTCTTTTGCTCGGATTTTGGTCTCCAGTTGTGCTAGTTGTTGAAGGTAGAAGTAGTTCTTTTTGCACAACTAGACCAGCTTGGACTCCTATTTCTTAACTCTCTCCATGGCTGCCACCAACGTTAGAGACTCTACACACAAAAGAAAAGAAAAAGGTGGTTAGGGACAAGCAGGAAAGGGAAGTAAAAGCAAATAATTGAAGAAAAAGTCTAAAAAAGTACCTGGATGGAATGTCGGATAGATGACTTAACAAGTTGTTCATAGTGGAGTTTGCGGACCTCCTCTATGTCACCGGGAAGCAACAAGGCCTTGGACAGGCCAAAGGTGGTTTTCGGGGACTTAGCCCAGTCATCAACAGTGATCAATCAATCACCCCTCTTCAGTTTGGGGGTCCATTGTTCAGCCCCCAATAGCATTAATTTCTGCCTTCCCTTTCTCTTTCTTCTCCTTCTCTTTCTCCTTCTCCTTTTTCTTCCCCTTGCCTTGCCCCTTTTTCTTTGGGGGGAGCTCCTAGTCTTCTTCAGCCTCATCAATGGGGGCTGGGATGAGGCGTTGGAAACTTTGGTGGCCCCCTCGGTTAGCTCAGCAGCGAGGTCCATTTGGGCTGCAGGCACGATGGTGACTTTCCTCTTCGAGCCCCCAAAGGTGAGGAATTCGCTAAGGTTAGCGGTGAAGGCCTTCTTTTGTGCCATCTCGGAGATGCCATCAAGAACAGATGTGTCAACATAAGAGGAAGAGGAGGAAATGATAGTGTATCTTGGGGATGAAGGCCCAAGCTCGTCAAGAAGAAGTGGTGGCTGCTCAACTGTCACTTGCCTCTCCGCCCTTGTGAATAGTAGGACGACGGCTTCTAGGATCTTGGCTAGATCTGAGGCAGTAGCGGCAATTCGAACTCCCAAAGTGTTTGGCCTTATAAAGCTCCTATAGGTTGGGATGTATTTCAGTAGGATGTGGGTAACCCGGCCTTAGCCTCTCTATTCGGGAAGTCCCTTGTACGCCCTTACCTTTTCTAGATCTTCAAGGTGGACGCCGAGTAGAGGACCACGAACACGGTTGTTGGCAATGTTTCCTACACCTAAAGAAGAAAAAAATGTTATAATGCAAAACAAAATGAGTGAGAAATAAAAGAAAATAAGTGGTGATGACACCACCAGAGCCACGGCTTTTTTTTTCGAGGGACAATGAAGATGTCGTGTTCTTCACCAGGACCGAACTCAAAGTTTTCGATCACATAGACGAAACATCATCCACGTCCTTGCCAAAGTCTGGTAGTTCGATCATAATCTTTTCGGTTGCCCTTTTTACTTTGAGATAATAAGAACCGATCGAATGCTGAACCATGTTGTAGCAATACATGATATTTTAGATATCTAGATTGGTACCCAGGATACAGTTTAGCTCAACCACACCCATGATCACTCTAAACACGTTAGAGAATACTCGTATAGGGCTAACTCTATAATGACAAAAAGTTCAATGAAGAAGAGGATGAAGTGGAAACCGAACTCCCCCTTCCACTATAGCAACCAGTGGAAGGGGAAGCATTTTCCAATTCCTTTTGCATGAATCATCGGGATTGGACAGAGATATTTCAACATGTCTGGAATTTGGTATCGATGCCAAAAGTTCGCATGGCCTCCAGCGTCGAAACCAACTTTCTCGATTTTCCCATTTTTAGAAAATATGAAAGAAAAAAGAGGAGAGAAAAATCGGGCAAACCAAGCTCAAAGTATGAGGAAGAGTAGCGAAAAGGGGAAGAAGAAGAAAGCTTACATAGGGATTTGACGAATTCTGGGTTTTCTTCGCCAAAAATTGGGTTTCTACTCGCTGAAATTCATGAAAATGTGCTTGAAGAGAGTTGAAGGTCTGAATTTAGTGGAAAGAAAGAAATTACAGTTTGAGAGGGTTTTTATACCCATCACATCGAAACGATAGGTGCATTAATGCGCCGTACAAAATTAAGGCATGCGCCGATTACTGGAACAATGTGTGCCACCTCAGGCCTCAGTCTAAGACCGCCACGTCACCATCTGGTGGCTCGAGAAGCAACTGTCACTCATAATGGGATGCCAAGGGGTTTGAGCACCCAAACTACTACCCGAAGCACCGAATGAATACCCACGAATAAGGGAGCACATGTTGGATTGTCAACATCAATACTCACTGAACAAATAATATGTTGAAAAGAACATGGGCCGAGCAGGCAAAATACCGAAACTTTGACTCATCATCAAGCTCCTTGGCTAGATAAAGACCAGAGTTGGGGGCAATTGAAGGAAGATAAAGCAACGGGCTTAGGGCCCAACCCAAAGAAAATGACACCTGGGACTGCCCAATAAGAGCAGCCCACAACTTGTTCGGCCCAATCGAAGAGGCCTGCCCATAATGAGTTCGGGCCACCCCAGAAAGGGATAGCCCACAACAAGTTGGTTTAACTTGATAAACCATGGCTAAAGGGATAGCCCAAAGGTCCTCCACTCCCGCTACGGCAATTCGGGGAGTAAATGATTAGTCTTCCAAAGCAACCAGGATCACTAAAAGATAAAGGAGAATCCTGGAATAAGCGAGAATGGGGGGATAAGTGACAGAGTCTTAGGTGTACTCAGTCACCGAAATCAAGACCCCTATATAAAGAGTAGCACTCTATACTCCCAGATACACAATTTTTAACCCAGTTCATGCATAGAAGCCTCTCAGAGAGAAATCTAACTTGAACATCGGAGTGCTTCCCCGTCAAACTAGGCCAAAAAGAACTAACGTTGTTCTTTTTCTTGCAAGAGTTTGGGAACACCACAAGAGGCTCCCTGTGAGTCCGCCAACTAGGAGTTCGGTCCATATTTCTGTTAGGAATGTATACTGAAAAGTCAAGGTTTTCATGTATTTTATTCTGGATCCATGGGATATTAATGAGAAATGTTTGAGATGGTTTTGCATTTATGGGTTCAAATTTATATTTGTGATATATGAATGAATAGTCCGTATATTCTATCCAGTATTTGACAGGGTGCGTGCTGCACGGAAGATGGGGTCATAAGTTCTAACAGATTATACATGTAGGCTCACAACCGCAATAGACCCGGACATTCCATTGGTACGATTGTAGTACATCGTTATAGTAGCTGGTCTTGGTTAGGTCGAACGGATCGAATTCAAGTT
>JAULJZ010154538.1:0-28941 GCA_032270985.1 Heliamphora pulchella
CATAAAACTTATATTCTGCAAGAACCTAAAATCTGATCTTCTGTGTGTAAGCCGTACTCTACACACCAGATTAAATATTATGCATAATATTGGACATCCATGTATATCAAAGAAACGATACACAACATTGCTCATAAAGACTCTGATAAAATGAAAAATTAATTTTATTAAAAAATAAAAGAAAATACTAAAAACATGGTTTTTAGTATACCAACCCTAACAATCTCCCACTTATACACAAAATCATGCCTTTATACATCTGACTCCCATGCCCTCTACATGACTATCAAAAGTTTTAGCCGGTAAGCTCTTTGTAAAGGATATACAAGGTTGTCTCTTGATGCAAGCTCTATATCTGACTGAAAATCTGAGTCCGTGTACCCTAAAAGTACTAGACTGTCTGCCTGGTAAACCAACATATAATCCTTAGTTCTTTTCTGGTACTTGATTATATATTCTTTACCGTAGTCCAATACTCCTGCCCTGGATTAGACTGATATCTGCTAGCCATGCCAACGGCAAAGCAGATGTCGAGTCTAGTGCAAAGTATAGCATACATGAGACTTTCTACTATCGAAGCATAAGGAACCGCCTTCATCTTCTCTATCTCATCAGGTGTCTTAGGACACTGATCCTTGAATAGAGTGATTCAATGCCTGAAAGGGAGAAACCCTTTCTTAGAATCCTGCATGCTAAAACGAGTAAGGATATCATCGATATATTTTGCTTGTGATAAGTTCAACATCCTTTGTTTCTGATGTCGCACAAGCTTGATCCCAAGGAGGTGATTGGCATCTCCCAAGTCCTTCATATCGAACTGCCCACATAACCATACTTTAATCGTAGATAATGCCCCCACATCATTTTCGATGAGTAAGATATCGTCTACATAAAGTACTAGAAAGATCACCATGCTTCTATTACGCTTCTTGTATACACAGGACTCATCCAAACTTTTATCAAAATCATAAGACTTTATAGCTTGATGAAACCGAGTGTTCCAAGACCTCGATGCCTGCTTAAGTCTATAAATGGATCTCTTAAGCTTACATAACATGTGCTCCTGGCCCTTTGCAATGAATCTGTCTGGTTGTATCATATAGATCCACTTGTCAAGGCTTCCATTAAGGAAAGCTGTCTTGACATTCATTTGCCATATTTGGTAATCGAAATGTGCGGCAATGGATAAGAGAATCCGGATAGACTTAAGCATGGCTACCAGTGAAAAGGTTTCCTCATAGTCGATCCCTTTTTTCTAAGTGAACCCTTTAGCAATAAGCCTAGCTTTGAAGGTTCTCGTCTTCTTCTCTCTTTTTCTTGTAGATCCACTTGCATCCAATAGGTTTTATCCCTTAGGGTGGTTCTACAAGTTCCCAGACCTGATTAGAATACGTAGATTCCATCTCTGAATTTATAGCCATTTGCCAAAGATCTGCATCTTTGTCTTGTAGTGCTTCATTATTGTTACAGGGCTCGATATCTAGTTCTACTTATCAAATGACTCTCCCAAGAACATATCTAAGGGTTCGTTAACTTATCGGTGGTATTATCGTCTATTAGCCATCCTAGGAGATTGTTGAGATTTGGGGGTTGTCTTGAATTCTTAATTGTTTTCATATTTTGGGATCTTGTGGAATTTAGTTTGAGATTATGAGAAGCATATGAAGAATTCAACAACATTTTCATTTCATTCAAACACACAATCGGTACGATACTTTTTTCAAAAGTTCACAGAACACATGTACAATATCCAACGAAGGAAAGACACAACACCAAACATGCGAAGGCCTAGACAAACAGATGTGGATATCAGTGGCAGACAATTGCCTTTCATTCCCAAGTTGCTTTGTAAATACCATAGTAGCGCCACTGAACCTCCACATACCAAATATTTCCCGGTCCCCTATGAGCTCTGTCCGTGATGGCTACCGGTACTTCTTCATAAATCTTTGGATCATCGAAGTTGATATTTGAGCTATGTGGGTCAACGATCCCTCGTTTATCTTTCGCTATTGTAGTCTGTAGCCATTGGGCCTTAACCAAATCTCTGAGTTGCTCCTTAAACCCTAGTGGTACTTTCAGTCAGTATATTATATCGTTGTGTTTCTCCAGAACCTTTAACGAACCTATAAATCGAGGGAAAGATTCTGGCTTCCTCCACTTCTTTGTCCTTTCCAGGAATACTCGGGTATAAATCCACTCGCCAATACGATAGTCCTTGCAATAGTCTTGGCGGCTTCAGTAGATTTTTACATCTATCTCCCTGTCTTCATCTGATTCGGGCGGTGGCGCCTCTAGTGGATTATAAAAGAAAGAAATGGTTCGCTCCTCATACTTGCTATCATCATCCTCAAGTTCCTCCTCATCCTCTACCTCAACATCCGCCTCGTTTCCTACCTCCCTAGGTTCTTCATCTGCTCCTACTTCCTCAATTTCTTCTCCTTCATGAACTGGCTACTCATCCGGAAACATCCATGCTAACGAAAATACGTCTATCGGGTCTTGTTCTTCAGCAGGTTCTTCCTAGGGGTCTAAGTTTTCTGGTTCAAGTGCTGCCCATGGTTCCCTAGCCGGCTCCGCATCAGACGCCATCCTAAGATGAGAGACGATTAGGAAGAGAAACTTAAGGTATAGATTTTATGTTTTTAGAACTATAAGTGATAAATTAATAATATAGACACTTTACAGAGTTTCGATACTACATAACTCGTAATCTCCCATAACCCAAGGCCTAAATGTTCAATAAACCAATACTCTGATACCAACTGTGACACCCCGACTTTTGGCATGTCGAGACATACATAATTATAATTAAAAAAAATACTCTAGCTATCCACTCATAGTTACATACAATAAATATTACATCATTAAGTGTTCAGACTGTTCAAAATACATATTAGATACAGTTTCACCGAATGATTCAACAAAAATTATAATGCGTCCGGGGAAACTAAACAAAAAGAATAAAAAGGGTGATCTTCAATTTCTTTAATTTGCGTTATTGGGATCGGCTGGCTCCTACCACTCACCTTGTTCCTTGAAACCTCCTTCTTCTTTGAGTGCGACCTACTCAAAAGGCTCTTCTTCCTCACCTGTGACACGAATGCCATGAGCCAAAGCCAAGAAGAAAACTCCCTAAACCTTCTAACAAAACTCACAACAAAATATTCTACAACGCGTATCATATAGTACCCAATACAATTTAAAGTCAAGGAGACAGAAAAATTTTACATTTATGGCCAGGCAAGCATATGTAAGAATAGATAAATAGGTGCGTGATGCAATTGAATGCGATGAAAATGCCCAACCTGACATACATCCCGAACTATAACATGAATTCCACACCGGGAATTGTAAAATAGACTTTATAGGAACTTGATCACCAAACCTATCCTCGCCTCCTTGCGAAAAGTAAACGCTTGCCTTGGCTTCATACCTTAGCTATTTTACTCAATGGCAACGGTGTGGGGGTAGGCCAATACCATCCTTATTCCTTAACCCTGGCCAACCAATTGCACATAAATCTCACCTTAAGGGAAAGAATGCTCGTTTGGCGTCAACCCAAAGTCTAAATTACTGAATGTAAAAAGCTAGCGACGAACCCATGGTGCCTAACCCCTTTCATAATAAGCAATCTCCCAATCCATTTTTAAAATTGGCAACCGGGGATGCCCTAGGTTCAAGACCACCGAAGGAATGATTTCCATATAATCCAACCCACAATGACAAGTACAAAAAGGGACTCTGATAAGCCAAGATGCAAGTGTGGTAATGACCATGGTGTGCAACATGCTTCTCGTGCACAACTAATTATGGCATGGCATCTAAGCATGGGATAGCATAAGGTACAATTCATTAAAGCATGGAGTATAAATATGTAAAGCACAAGCGATAATTCATGAGACATATATTCAATCTGGTAGCATGGATTCTATTAATCAATTACTCATTTTCATACACCAACCATTCAACATAATTCATTTAAAGTTTATATCTTTAAGTCTCACAACATGACATACAAGTTATACACTTAGCCAAATTAAAATAAATGTTCAAGTGTTAAATTTAAATTCATAACAGTGTTTTGGGGTACCTAGACATAGAGTTAAGTTATGATTTTTGGACACCAATTAGATAAAAATATTTTCTATAACTTTTATGGTTAACACTAAGGTCATATTCTCGGGTAAATAGGTCATTTATATCATTTCAGAGAAAACCATTCAGCACTTAATAGAGAAAAGTACAGAATTTAGACCTCTATTGGCCTCGATTTTGGGGCATCAACTCAAGGGCTGCGGGTCTAATTTTTGGGTATGTTCTAGTTTAGGGTGTCCCCTACAAGTTTCATGTTTTATACTAAGGCTAGTGATTTGGAACAAGTTGATGATTGTGGTCATTTTATAAAATGAGTTCAGTCAGAAATAAAAGGTTCAGCAGAACCTATTTCCAATAGAGAATGCACAAGTCTTTTGGAGAACCATCCGAGGGTATTTAGGTCTATTTTTTTGCCAATAAATAGTTTAATATGTTATCTACAGTGTTTAAGAAAATCACTTTCTGATTTTGTCATTAAAAATATAGGTTTCTGGTCTTGTAAAAACATGTGACAGAGAGCTTTGTCAGTCACAAATTAACAATAGTGGTTTTAAGAAGGATTTTAACCTATCAAAACTTCATATGTTGGGCTCATGTTTTGTGGACACAAATATAAACTTGTTTTCTACAAGTTTCATGTTTCAACCTAAGCTCGGTTCTCATTCTAACCTAGTGTTTTCATGTCTGCAATTTAGAGTGGTCAGAATCTGACACTCTTTAGTAAAAATGGTATATTTCGAGTTCTACCAAATGAAATCATTTCAAACGAATTTTGTATGCAAGATAATTTCAAAATCTAGGTCTGGACATAAAAATGACCCTTAGATCATGTTTTTACAATTATTTGTGATAAATCAAAACTCGGAGTAGAAAGTCAAAATATCCAAAAAATTAGGCCATTAGGGTTTGATGTCCTAGCTCATGATATGTCAAGATTTAATTTATTTTCTTTACATGTATAAACTTTATATATATATATATATATATCATAGTTCCAGAATATATAAAAATTGTTAAACTCAAAAATAGTTACATGCAAACATGTCCAACAATAGATTAAACATGAACAACCCCTATTCTATCATCACAACGCCTTTTTGTTTGAGATTTTGTTTCTTATTTTTGTGTGTATTATAAGAGATGAGTTGAAGAAGATTTATGTGTGAGAATAACAGAGGGTTATAGAAGTTTACTTACTTGTTTGAAGACCTAGAGATGGTAGATAATAAGGACTTAGCTTCTATGCGATCTCATTGCCTCCTCCAAGCTCCTTCTTTCTTTCTCCTTCTTTCTCTCCTCCATCTCACTCTTAGAACACTTAGAATATTTTTTGGTTATCTCTCTCACACTATAGTGCACGAAATATAGAGGAGAATAAGGGCAAAATTGTTGGTGGGAATAATTATTATATTGTAAGCCTTTTTGCATTTTTCTTCATTTCTATTGGGTGCATGGGAGGTGTGTTCTATTTCAGGCATATGCATATCAGATATGGCAGGTGGGAGTTTGACTGAGATTGTTTGGGGAGGCTCAAAATGCTGTCTTGTATTAATTTGGGGTTTAATTGATATTTAGGTACCATTTTGTGCACAAAAATACCTAAAATATTAATTTTATGTATCTTTTTGGTGTCTTAACCTACTAAAATCTATTATTTTAGTGTGTTTATGATTAATTTACTATTGCCATGAATTATCATAATTCTTATAGCAATTGAATAAACAGGTATAAGCTTTTAAGTCAATTTAAGCTAGTTTGACAAGAATTGACTTTTTGACTATTTATTGTGTAAGAATTTTAAATAATGATTTGTTTGCTTTAGTTGACCAATATTATTATATTATTATGTATATTACTTGTATAAAAAGTCTTGGGTCATAATAATACTTAATTTGTACAATTTTTTCTTATTTGTGAGCTAAAAAGGCAAAAAGTAACTTTTTATGTACTAATCCCAATGTGGCCGGCCATTCAAGGGAATTTTTGTTATTTATATTGTCATTTTATATTTTTTTACTTAATTATATCTAAATATCTGATTTAGGATGTCCATGTATCAAAATTTAAATTTTTAAAATTTTTTGTTGTACTATGGGCAAAATGGTCATTTTCTCCGAATTATGAGAATTTTTTATTTTTAACCTTATGCTTCATGTTATTTACTTAGTTTAGGATGTCACAAGACTTCTCTGAGTATTAGAACTTCACTTCTAAGTATGTGGTCTTTTTAGGATTTTCGGGTCGAATTAAGGTTTCGATTTAATTATGGTTTCTAATATTTTAGCGACTTAAGATTTTATCGTCTAACCATCGCTAACACTAGGGTTTGAGTTAAATCACTACACGGGTCATTACAACTAGGGTCCGAATCGAGTCGTTACATAGAAAATACCTCTTTGGAGAGTTTGGGGACTATTTGTCAGTAGATGAGATTACATCCTAATTGACTCCATTGGGCACTCCATAGTAGAATGGTGTAGCAGAAAAAAAAAATAAGACTCTTAGGGAGATGGTAAGATCTATGATGAGTTACTCAGAGTTACCCAATTCTTTTTGGGAATTTTTATTAAAGACATCAGCTTACATTTTGAACTTGGTACCTTTTAAGTCATTACCTATTAGTCCTATAGAATTGTGGACCAGGCACAAGCCTCGTTTAAGACATATTCGAATTTGGGGTGTCCAGTACACGTGCTGAAAGGGAACACAGATAAGTTGGAATCGAGAACGAAAATATGCTTCTTTGTTGGATATCCCAAGGGAACGATGGATGATTTATATTATAATCTTAAGGATCTTAAGGTGATTGTCAGTACCAATGCCCGATTCTTAGAAGAGGATTATGTAATGGACTATAAGATTAATAGTAGAAATGTTCCAAAATAGCTAAATACCAGTAGTATAGGAGAAATGCCACGAGAAAGTATTATCGATATCCCATTATCTCGTCATAGTGGGAGGATTATTAGGACATGTATAGATTCTGAACGAGAATAGGGCACTACCATTGACATGATGGTTTCACAACCAGAGAAGTATGTGGAAGATGGTGCACAGGGTTCAAAATTAGCACAATGTGTCACTACTAGTACACAGATGCAGGTAGTGCCTCATCGTAGTGTGAGGGTTCTTCGTCAACCCGATCGATATATGTTATGGGAAGAGTCTTTTGATACGATCCTGACAGAACTGGATACCAAACCCTAAAACCAAAATGAAGCACTCTAAGATAAAAATGAAAATCTTTAGCAAAAGGCTATGAATTCAAAGATGAAATCTATGCACTCTATTCAAGTCTGAAAACTTGTAAAACCATCAGAAGGGATAAAACCCATTGGATGCAAGTAGATCTATAAGAAGAGAGGAGTAGACGGGAATGTGAAAACCTTCAAAGCTAGACTTGTTGCAAAAAAGGTTTACTCAGAAAGAAGGGATCGATTATGAGGAGACATTATCGCCGGTAGCCATGCTTAAGTCTATTCGGATTCTATTATCCATTGCGGCTCATTTCGATTACAAAATTTGACAAATAGACGTCAAGACAGTTTTTCGTAATGGTAGTCTTGATGGGTGTATTTATATGGTACAACTAGATGAGTTTATATGTAACATCTCGGTCCGAACCCTAGTAGTAACCACTTAGATTGTAACAATACGACCCGGACCCTAGTTGTAACAGCCTGGACTGTAACTACTCGCAGAACAATCTAGCCCAGATATTAGTATTAGCAACAGTTAGTTGACAAGATATTAGGTCACTGCATGAATAGAAAAAGCTCTAATTTCACCCGAAACCCTAATTTGACCCAGAAACCCTAAAAAGGGCCAAATACTCAAAGGCCAAGCCCTAATACTCAGGAAAGTTTCGAGACAGCTTAAATTAAGTAAATAACATAAAATATTAAATTAAAAATCAAAAATTCCCATAATTAGGGTAAAATGACCATTTTGCTCATAATACAGTAAAAAGTCTTAAAAATCTAAAATTAAACACATGGACACCCAAAATTAGATATTTATACACAATTAATTAATAAAATATAAAATAACAACAAAAAAGACCAAATTACCCTTGCATGGCCGGCCACCTAGGAAATTGTGCCCAAAAAGCTACTTTTTGCCTTTTTATGCTTAAAAATGAGAAACAAAATGTATAAATTAAGCATCACTTTGACCAAATACTTTTTATACAAGTAATATATATACTAATATAATAATATAGACAAAAAAGCAAACAAATAATTATTTAAAACTTTTACACAATAAATAAGTTAAAAAGTCAATTCTAGTCAAACTAGCTTAATTTAGCTTAAAAGCCTACACTTATTTATTTAATTGCTATTAAAATTATGATAAATCATGAGAAGACTAAATTAATTAAAAATACATTAATATAATAGGTTTTAGTAGGTTTAGATACATAAAATTAATAATTTATGCATTTATATACACAAAAAATGCAATAAAATACATTTTAAAATCCTAAATCAGTGTGAATTCAGTTTGGTCTGCCCCAAACCTGTCTCAACAGACCCCTTTGCTGCAAAAATCTGATCTCTCAATGCCTCAAATGTATCCCACCTCCCATGCAACCAATGAGAGTTTAAATAATTTTAAATTTTAATTTTATGTAATAATTACCTTTCATTTTAAATTTTCCTATAGAACAATACCCAAACCACCCCTTCATTGCTCCATGGTTTGGCTGAGAGAGTGTGAGAGAGAGGCTCCAAAAATTTTAAGTGTTCTAAGAGAGAAGAAGGAGAGGAGAAAAAAGAAGGAAGGAAGAGAAAGGAAGAAATGCTCAAAGAAGGTGTTATAAAACTAAGTCCATCTCTCCTTCACCTATTTGAGCTTCAAATAAAGTAAGCAACTCCCTTAAACCTTCTGATATTCTCCCCCAAGATATCCCTCAATCCATCTCTACTACAAACCCTAAGAAAATAAAACAAAGAATGAGTCAAAAAGGAGTCATGGGAGTAGAACATGGGCTATTTGTGTAAGATTGTGTTTTGTATGAGCTTGCATGTGTATGTTTTTAAGTTTAAAACTTGTGTGTATTCTGGAGTTTTTATTTATGTGAGTTTATAACATGCATGCAAAGAAAACATGTCAAAAATGTATACAACATAAGCTAAGCAACCAAAACCCTAAGTAGATTGATTTTCTAGACTTACTCACTTTCTGCCACCAACTTTAAATCATCATAACTAAATGTAGAAAAATGGTCTTAAAGTTTTTTTTTTTGATCTATATTGTTGAGTTATCGTTCATACAAAATTGGTTTGAAGTGATTTCGTTGGGTAGAATTCCAGATATCTCATTTTTGCCAAAGAGTGTCAGATCTTGACCACTCTGAGTTGCAGACCTAAAAACCCTAAGTTGGAGTGAGAACAGAGCTTAGGTCAAAACATAAAACTTGTAGAAGACACATTTATCCTTCTTTCCACCAAACATGAGCCAAAAATACAAACTCTTGATGGGTCAAAACACTTTCCAAAGTCTCTCTTAAGGTTCAGTGACTAACAGACCTCTCTGTCACACCTTTTTGTTAGACTTAAAACCTAACTTCTTAGAAGCCAAATCCAAAAGTGGTAAACATGAAAAATGTAGCTAACATATTGAAATAAATACTGAGAAAATATCATCCCAAATTACCCTCGGATGGGACCCCAAAGGATTTAAACATTCTTTGTTAAAAACACACTCTGCAGACCATTTTTAGGCTGACTGAACCCTTTTTATAAATTGGCCAAATGCTCTAACTTTCCAAATAACTTGCCCCAACTCAAAACATGAAACTTGTAGGGGACACCTTAATCTAAAACCTCACCAACAATCAGATCCATAGCCCATGAATTGATGCCCCAAAACAGTGACCAACAGAAGCTCAATTTCTATGTATTTCTCTGTAAATTACTGAACCATTTTTACTTAAATAAAATCAATGACTCATGTGCCTTAGGATCTAGCATTAGTGATAAACATAAAAGTTGTAGGGAATATTTTTATCTAATTGGCGTTAAAATAGCATAAATTAAATCTTTGTGTAAGTACTTCAAAACGCTGTCGTAACTTTAAAACTAGCAATTAAACTTGTTCCTAAAATTGGCTAAGTGTTCAAATGGTGTGTTACTTATGAGACTTGAGTATGTGAATCTTATATAAACTTTGTGAGTAACTGGTATTAAAAAATGATGCTTTGATGAAATGAACTCATGCCGATGGTTCCATTTTCTACCACATGAATTATGATTATACTTTGCATGCTTGTGCGCAATGCTTTAGCAAGTTGTACCATGTGCTATGTCATATTTATACACTATGCAATAATTAGTTGTACACAAGAGGCATATTGCACATTCATGGGCATTCTTAGATTTCATCTTGGGTTATCAAAGTCCTTCATACCTTTTAAATTGGGTTGGGAATCATTGTTCAGTGGTTGTGGGTCTTGGGCGTCCCTGGTTGCCATGTTTGGAAATGAAATTGGAGGTTCTTATTATAAAAGGGGGGAATTAGGTACCATGGGTTCGTCACTAGCTTTATTTAGACTTTGAGTTGACACCTAATGAGTATCCTTGTTCTTAATGTGGGACTGGTCGACCTGGAATAAGGATGGGTAAAATTGGATAAAGGTCGGTCCCCACGCTGTTGTCATTGAGTAAAATAGCTGTGGCATAAAGCTCGAAAATGAAATTTACTATTCGCAACGAGGCAAGGATGGGTTCGGTGATCAAGAGCTATCAAGTCTACTTTGTAATTCCCGGCGTGGAATTTCGGATACTGTTCTAGAAGTATCTTGGGTTGAGTACTTGCATTGCGTTCATTTGCATCACACACTCACACTTTTGTTCTTATATGTGTTCATCCTATTGGAAATGATAATTTACCTGTATCTCTGCCCCCTTAACTTTGCATTGGGTGTTATACGATATGTATTATAGAATATCTCATCGTGAGTTTGTTAGACGGTTTAGGAAAATTGCTTCTAGGTTTCGGCTCATGGCATTTATGTCACAGGTGATGAAGAAGGACCCTTTAAGGAAGGCGGGTTTGTTGAACGGGAAGATTTTGTGAAAGAGGGAGAGTAGCAGGAGCCGGTTCATCCCAACGACACAGTTTGAAGACGTTGGATATTTCTTTTCATCTTTTTGTTCAGTTTTTTCACGGACATAATGTAACTTTTGTTAAGCTTTCTGGATAACTGTACTTATTAAGTATTTTGAACTATCTCTGAACTGTTAATGATGTAGTAACTATCTTATGTATCTATGAATGATCGGATAGAATATGTCCCTTATTTATAGTTACATATGTCTTGACATGCCTGGGGAACAGGGTGTCACATTATAGCGAAGGGTAAGGAGCACATGTCGTACAAGTTTAAGAGATTCTTTTATTGACTTAAGCAAGCATCTAAGTTTTGGAATACTCAGTTTGATCAAGCTATTAACTCTTATGATTTTGATCAAAGTTCTAATGAGTCCTGTGTGTACAAGAAGCGTGATGAAAGCATGGTGGTGTTTCTAGTACTTTACGTGGATGATATCTTGTTCATTAGAAACGATGTGTGGATATTATCTTCAGTGAAGGTATGGTTGTTCAACCAATTCGATACAAAAGACTTGGGAGAAATCAGTCACATCTTTTGGATCAAGCTTGTGCGAGGTCGAAAATAAATGATGTTGTGCTTATCACAAGCTACTTATATCGATACAATCCTTGCTCATTTTAACATGCAGGATTCCAAGAAAGGATTTCTCCCAAATCAGTGTCCTGAGATAGCTATTGAGATAGTTAAGATAAAAGCAGTTCCTTATACTTCGGCAGTAGGAAGCCTCATGTATGGTATGCTTTGCACTAGACCTGACATCTATTTTGTCATTGGCATGGTTATAAGATATCAATAGAATCTAGGGTATGAGCATTGGACAACAGATTAAGATTCAATCAGCAGACAACCTTGCAAATCGTTTTACAAAGAGCTTTCCAGCTATGACTTTTGACAGTTATGAAGAGGGCATGAAAGTTAGATGTATAGCAGTATGGCTTTGAATATAAGTAGGAGATTGTTAGGGTTGTATACTAAAAATCATGATTTTGATTTTAGTATTTAATTTTATTTTCATAATAAAATTAATTTTTTTCATTTTGTGAGAATCTTAATGAGTAATGTATGCATTACATTATGTATTTCATGTTGTGCATGGGTGTCTTTTATTCTACAGAATATTAAATTTGGTATGTAGAGTTCGGGACACACAAAAAATCAAATTATCGGTTCTTGTGGAATATAAGTTTTTGGTTCACAATTGTAAATGGAATTGGGCACACCATCGGTACGGTTGTAGCACAATATTTTAGTAGATCTGTCTTCATTACGGAGAACGATAATTGTTTCAACTATTGTTTCAACTCATTGTGCTAGTACACTTTGTATGTATTGAACAGAACCACGTTGGGATAATTAATTTTATAATGACTATATAAATTAATTTACACCTCATGGTTATTATGAGCGCTTATACTCTTAATTTCAAAATAATTATTAGACACGTATATTTAATATTCGTTATTTTAATTCATTAGAGGGTGCGATCTTTTACGGTTCTATAACATGGTTATCAAAATCGCGATTCGGATCGTAGGATCGTACAATCCTACGACTCAATTTTGCGATTTCGATATAGTTCGTATAATAAATCGCATTTTGAGCAGGATCGTAGTAAGATCGTTTAGGATCATTCGGGATCATAGGATTAGGAGTAAGATCGAAAATAGGATCGTAGGATCAAGAGTAATGTCGCAAGTGTTTTGTTTAACACTTCAATTCTATTTTCTTGTATGTTACTTCAATATGGATCAATTTGTGAATGTCTATAAGGCGCATCTTTTTTTTCATGATAGTTTTAATTTATTTTTGTATAATTAAAGCTTATTCTCCATAAATTTTCTAAAATTATTTGACTTTTTAATGTTTTGAGTATGTTCTTATGATTTTACAATTCGATCCAGTAGAACCCAAAATGATCCTATGTATGATCTCGATTTTGACAACCTTGGTCTATAATCCTGGTGATTTGGATAATAACATTAATTATATGGTGAATATTAATTATTAATAGAATCCACGTCCCGTAAATGAGATTGATGATACCCCTTTAAAAAAGCTTATAAATATTGACTGAGCCAAACCCTGTAGGAGGATTTTATAATTCTGCTGTTAAATAAGTTAAGCAGAAGGTGTTAACATAGGAAAAATAAATAAGCATTTAATAACAGGAATTCGAATACTTCGGTTATGAGAATAAGGCTGGGAATGCAATTATAATTCTTTCATGAGATGAATTATAATTTATGTTTTTATAAAATTACTGGATTGAGGTAGAATTTCATAATTACCTTAGAACCTTATGTCTTACTTACTCTATGTTTTTTGAGAACCTAAGTCTAGTCAAGAATACGAAGAACGTAACCCACACTATAATGGTGTTCTTATATTCAAAAATACAGCAGAAGGCTTGTTCGAGATATTTGACTTCTACTCAATTACTGTGGCAGCTTGTTGACTAATATTTTTGGCAGCAAACATAATCAATCCAATCGATCTTCGATAGGTATAATCCTAAACTAACTTTGGGAGTTATACCTGGTTTTAATTTTGATTGTTCGATATCTAAAACTTTTCATTTGGAGCCTGTTTTAGCGATTACCGGTCCGAATTGTTTTTTGACTCAAATCATAGACATAATCTTAGAATCTTGATAGTTTACCCCAACAGTTGCCCCTTGCCGCCACCACCACCCTTGCTCAACTAGATTTGGCCTCTGATGCATACGTCGTCGCTCCTCATTGTCATCGTTGTTGCTTAACAAGATCAAAACAAGTCCTCCGATTCCTCTGTCTTCCTCAGCTAGGGATTTTTTCTTCAACGCCTCCGTCGTCCTCCGACAGCTTGCACAAATTAGGCTCGCACAAATCTGGCTTTAAACTCTCTCTCTCTCTCTCTCTCTCTCTTTTGCGCGCGCGCGTAGATCTTACTACCACAGATCAACGCTGGAGGTTGAAGAGAGTGGTTAGGTGTGACACCCCTGCTTCCAGGGCACATCTGGACATACATAAATATAAAATAATGGTTTCTCCAGTGAATCATTCATAGATACACATTATAATAGTACATCATTGAGTTTTCAATGCTAGTTAAAATTACATAAGTGTTACAGTTTAACACAGGAGATTATAAAAATTATAAATAAACGCTCGGAAACTAATAAGAAAGAAACAACAAAAAGAAGACTGGGTTCTTCATCTATGCATTCTTGGGATCTTCTTGCTCCGTTAACTCACCCTGATCAACGTGTTCTTCTTCGTAGGGAATCCTCAACTCAAAAACTCCTTCCTCCTCATCTGTGGCACGAAGCCATAAGCCAAAACCCAGAAGAAAATTCTCCAAACTCTACAACCAAACTCACGGCACAAAATCACCAAAACGGACTTCATATAACACTTAAAGCATTTATATATCTAGGAGATAGGAAATTTTGAAAGATATAAAATTGTAAGCAGGTAAATATGAAAACGACTAATTATGCAAGGAATGTAATGATAATGCAATGCAAGTGCCCAATCCAACTATACTCTAAGAACAAAAACATGAATTCCACGTCGGTAATTACAAGAGTAGACTTTTGGACCATTGAACATTAAGCCATCATATGGTGCCTCATTGTGAATAATAACCACATCGCTCAATTAAATACTGTAATTATTTTATTCAATCACAACGGTGTGAGATCGTAGGACTTATTGTTGTTGCCTCAGGACTTATTATCATTGCCTTTAATCACTGAATTAGCCACCCTTAAGACCTGCGATGTTATCGCCTAGGGTCAACCAAAAGTCTAAAGTAATAACCAGGAATTTCAAGAGACGCTCCACATTATTCAAAATACCAAGACAAGGGGTTTAGGACTGCCACTAGTGGGGTCTTTCCGGATTACCCTTTAAAATACCATGGCAATGGGATTTAGGTCCGCCATAATTAGGTTCTTTCCGAAATTACCACTGCAGTGAGATTAGGCCCTCTAAATTAGGCTCTTTCTAAATTATCCAATTTGCCCACGCCAACACCACTTCCAATAATATAACCATGACTAAAAGGAGCAACTGGATCAAAGGGACATGCATCCAACAAAAATGACCGAGGTACAATATAACTAAACCCAAGGAACAAGATGTGACCCACAAGATGCCTTAAGTGCAATGCAATAATTCTCATGGTACAACAACTCATAGCCCAAAAGTACAACTAACCATAGCATGAAGCACAATTAAGCACAGCATGAGGGATAAGCATTCAAAGCATGTGATATAATAACCAAAACCATAAGGTACAACTTTTAAGAGTATGGTTCAAATTTCATGGCAAGGTCATTTTTCATCATATAATTGCATTAAATCATTATTCACATATTTTAAGTCAATTAAATCATGTAAATCGTTTCAAACAACAAGAAGCATGCTCATCAAACACTTAACACTTAACTACCTAACTTTTGACTACTTAATTACAAAATGCAGCAACTTTTTGAGGCACTTAGACTTGGAATTAGCTTCTTATTTTTAAACACAAACTAGATAAAATGATGCTCTACAACCTTTGTGAAGAACACTTTGGCTAAATCCTAAAGCAACTAGGCGGTTTGGCCATTGCAAACGAAAACGGTTCAGCAGCACTTGGAATTTTACTCAAAATTAGGTCTCTGTTAGTCTCGGGTTTAGGGCATCAAAATAGGTCCTTTCAAGCTCTATTTTTAATATGTTTTAGTTCAAGATGTCCTCTACAAATCTCAAGAAGAATTCGCAAGGTGATTCTTAAGAAAATATTGAAGAAGTAACTTGATTAAAAACATGTGTTCATAAGGCGTCATAACACTCAGCAAAGGTGAGTTTTCCATAGAAAGTATAAAGAGTTCAAAAATAATTTGGGGGACCAAACAGTGGCTTTTGAACCTAATTTTTGGGTAGCATCTAGATTGAGATGTCTTTAATATTTTTCATGAAGACCACTTTTGGAATAGGTAATTAAAAATAAAGGTTTTGGGCTACAGAACAATATGTGATAGAGAGTCATTTCAATCACTTAACATGAATACAGAGTTTCAGAGGTGTTTTAACCATACCAATTTTAACAAAAGAGGTTCATATTTGGTGGGTAGCTAGATTAACATGTTAGCTACAAATTTCATGAAGACACCTATGCTCAGTTCATGTTTTAAAATATGGTTTTTGGCTCTGCAACACAGACTGGTCTAAAAATGATAGGTTTTGGTAGAAAGGCCATATCTCGAGTTTTATCCATTCAAATTAATTTAAAAAATTTTTAGATAAAAGATAACATAAATTTCTAAGTTTTGACATAAAGAACACACTTAGAAGATTTTTCTAGAATTAGTTATGATTTTTCAAACATGAGGACTGAGTGCTAAAAATTTCAAATCTCAGGTCGTGTTGTGTTCTAGCCTCCTAGCATGTTGCATGTCATGTTTTAGCCCATTTTCTTTGTATGCATGGTTTGTATACTCAAATATAAAAACTCCAGAACTTAGATATGTCATGAAACTCGAAGAAAACGACATGCAAACTGTGAGACCCGATTTCATTTCTTTTTCGTTATATATATTTGACGTGTTCATTCATACTTATGTGTCGTAGAACAGCATATATATATATATATATATATGTGTGTGTGTGTGTTTTACACTTGTTTGGGTTTAGAAATGCATGTTGGGTTGGATCCCGAGACCGTTGGGCGTTGTGGTGCAAATTTAAAAAAAAAGGGGAAAAGATATTTTCGTAACCTATAAATATCTAGTCTTTAGATATTTTGGAAAACTTGGAGGCTAAGTTTTTTTTTTCTCAAACCAAAATCTATGCCTTCTCTCTAGATTTTCTTAGGGACCAGGCTTTGTTTTCGCGAACAAGTAGCGGATCCTTGCTATCTACGCCGAGGGCTACGCGTTCATCTAGACGGAAGTTTATTTTGATGAAATTCATCTTTTCACATGGTTCAAGACATTGAGTTTTTGACTCATCGAGGTAGGATCCTAGACTATCTTGCTTTAAAGGGTGCTACGTGCAATTATATGTATTTTTACCGTTTAAAAATACATGAAAAGTTAGTTTATGTTTCAAAAAGTTGTATTTTGGTTTAAAATCGATTTTGGTTGATTTCGGTTGGATGAAAAAGGGTTTTGAGACTTTCTTTTCGGTGTTTTCTTGTTGTTTCGGGCTTGTGTATGTCCATGTGTTGGAAAAAGGGTGTTTGGCTGGTTTAATTTGGGGCTGAGAAGTTGTTTTCGTAGATTGGGTTTGCTTTTCACCATCGCCAGTCGCCTGTTCTGAAGTTTGAGAATTTTAGTTTTTTGTGTCGACACTTTTCTGTTTGTGTCGACCCTTTTTCTTTCTGTGGTGTTGAGCACATTGTGGCTATTTATGTTGAAACTCTCTGTTCTTTTCTGTCGACACCTTTTCTGTTTGTGTCGACACCTTTTGCTGTTGGTGTCGACACTTTTTCTTTTGGTGTAGACCCTTTTTCCTTCTGTTGGAGTGGAGTATTGTACTGCTGTTTGTGTCGACGCCTTCGTTGTTTGTGTCTACACCTTCACTATTTGTGTTGACACTTTTTCTGTTTGTGTCAAGACATCTGCTGTTTGTGTCGACACCTTTTCTGTTTGTATTGACGCTTTTTCTTTTGGTGTCGATCCTTTTCTTCCCTTATGTGAGAAGAAGAGTTTTAAGGCTGGGGTGAGTTCTATGAGCCTGTGGTTTCCTAGAATGTGATATTTGTTCGTGATTTTCAAAAAGGAGGCTTGAAAACGAGGAGATTTGTGAAAATCTTGAAACAAAAACGTATTTTGGAGGTTTGGAGCTAACCTTCGGGGTTGAGTCCTTGCTTTTAAACGTTTTGTTGGAAACGGTCAAAACAGGTTTTAAATGCGAGTTGACCTTCACGGTTAATGGATGTTGGATCTTTTTATACATGTTGATGTATAACTGTTTTAATCATTTTTTCATAGTTGAGCTACATACTGATTTTTAAATGATTCTTTAAATGTACTGTGGCAGTATTTTGATTGGGTGCGTTTTCCCTCAGTTGTAATCTGTAAATGGCATGTTGGGTGCTTCTTCCCTCAATTGTACCCCGTAAAGAGCCGGTTACCCCCATGTGTGGCTACGTTGTTGTGACTTTGTATAGAACTAATTATTACCTAACAGGTCTTAAATAATTTAGGGATAGGTAATGGACAGGAGTTTATAGTTGTTGCCTTTATCTTAAGTTGACAGAGTCGGTACATAGGATTTATTTTAACTTTTTCCTCGGCTATGTGATCCGAGTGAAAAATCACATTTTGGTTACCATTTTCCCTTAACAGCGTCACGCTATTTGCACTATTTACAATGCAAGGTTTTAAGGATGGAAACCCTTTTTAGACACCTGTGGTTGAGTCAGCTCATAATATATGATTGTATATCCTGCTTTATTATTTTATAGTCTGTTTCTATTGGGTTTTGACTCATAATGTGAGATTTTGTGCAAACTTTTTTCAGGTATAGGTGATCACGAGGAGTTGACCTTGTAACATCCCGATTCGGACCCTAGTAGTAACCACCCAGATTGTAACAATCCGTGCTATAAATTCAACCCAAACCCTAGCTTTAGCGACAATTAGTAAACAAGATCATAGGTCGCTAGAACGATGAAAACCCTAACTCAACCCGAAACCCTAATATGACCCGAGAACCCTAAAAAGATCAAATGCTCAGAGGTAAAACCCTAATACTCAGAGAAGACACCTAACATCCTAAATTAAGTAAATAACGTGAAATATTAGATTAAAAATAAAAAAATTCTCATAATTAAGGTAAAATAACCATTTTGCCCCTAGTACAACAAAAAATCTTAAAAATCTAAAATAAGACACATGGATACCCTAAATCATATATTTAAGTACAATTAAGTAATAACAGACAAAATAACATCAAAAAATAACAAAAATGCCCTAAGTAGTCGTCCTCATTGGAGTTTGTGCCCAAAAAGTAATTTTTTTTTGCCTTTTTAAGCTTAAAAATGAGAAAAAGTTATATAAATTAAGTATTATTATGACCCAAGACTTTTTATGCAAGTAATATATATAGTAATATAATAATGTAGGCCAAAAAAAGCAAACAAATAATAATTTAAAGTCTCTGCAAAATAAATAAGTCAAAAAGTCAATTCTAGTCAAACTAGCTTAATTTAGCTTAAAAGCCTACACTTATTTAATTAATTGCTATCAAAATTATGATAAATCAAGAAAAGACTAAATTAATTATAAATACATTAATATAATATGTTTTAGTAGGATTAGATACCAAAAAAATATATAAAATTAATATTATATGCACCTTTTTGCACAAAATGGAACTAAAATATAATTGAAACCCCATAATAATGCAAAATTGACTTTTTATCTTCCCCAAACAGGTCTCAGCCAAAATCCCCTCTGAAAATTTGATCTCAAATTTTTTAAAAAGAACAATGCCCACCATGCAACCAATAGGATTTTAAAAAAATTAAAAATTTACTTACACCTCCATTGTGAGACCCACCGCCCACTTTGCTTATATAAGTGCCAAACACCCCTTCTTCTCTTACACAATTTCGGCAATATATAGAGAGAGGGACCAGATTATGTAGTCTAGGCATTCTTCAAAGTGAGGGAAAGAAAGAAGAAGAAAGAAGGAGAAAAAGGAAGGAAAATCCAAGGAAGTTACATTAAAACTAAGTCCTATTCTTCTACAACTATTTGAGCATCAAATAAGGTAAGCAACTCTCTTAAACTTTCTGATATTCTCCCTTAAGATACCCCCCAATCCATCTCTATAACAAACCCTAAGAAAAAGAAATGAAGAAAAATTCAAAAAAGGCGTTGTAGTTGCAAATAGTGGACTGTTAGGGCGAGATTATGTTTTGTATAAGCTTGCATGTGTATGTTTTTAAGCTTTATGACTTGTGTGTATTCTGAAGTTTTGGTTTATGTGATTTTATAACATGAATGCAAACAAAACATGTCAAAAATGTACACAACATATGCTAAGCAACCAAAACCCTAAGTAGTCTGATTTTCTAGACTTACTTACTTTCTGCCACCAACTTTAAAACATCATAACTAATTGTAGAAAAATGATCTTAAAATTTGTTATGTGTCTAGTTCTAGATATTTGAGTTTTCTTTTATACAAAATTATTTTGAAGTGATTTCGTTTGGTAGAACTCTAGATATTTCATTTTTTCCAAAGAGTATCAGATCTTTACCACTCTTAGTTACAGACCTAAAACCCCTAAGTTAGAGTAAGAACCGAGCTTAGGTCAAAACATAAAATTTGTAGATAACGAATTTAGATTTTTTTTTCACCAAATATGAGCCAAAAATATAAAATCTTGATAGGTCAAAATCATTCCCAAAGTCACTGTTGAGGTTCAGTAACTGACAGACTTCTTTGTCACACATTTTAGTGAGACCCGAATCCAAACTTTTTAGAAGCTAAATCCAAAGGTGGTAAACATGCGAAATGTAGCTAACATATTAAACTAATTACTGAGCAAAAATAAGCCCAAAATACCCTCGGATGATACCCCAAAGGTTTTGAGATTTCTATGTTAAAATCACATTATGTAGACCATTTTTAGGCTGACTGAACCCTTTTTATAAATTGGTCAAATTCTCAACTGTTTTCCAAATAACTTGTCCTAGAACAAAACATGAACCTTGTAGGGGACACCCTAAACTAAAATCTCACCAAAAATCAGACCTAAAGTCCCAGAATTGATGCCCCAAATCCGTGGCCAACAGAGGCTCAATTTCTATGTTTTTCTGTGTAAAATGCTGAAGGGTTTTTACTAAAATGAAATAAATGACCCTTTTATCTTGGGAACTGACCTTGGAGATAAATATGAAAGTTATAGAAAATATTGTTGCCTAATGGGTGTTAAAATTTTAGAAATTAAATCAATATCTAAGTATTTCAAAACGCTGTCGTAACTTTAAACTAGCAATTAAACTTGTACCTAAAATTGGCTAAGTGTTCAAGTGGTGTGTTACTTATGAGATATGAGTATGTGAATCTTATATGAATTTTGTGAGTAACTAGTGTATGAGAATGGTTCTTTTAATGAAAGGAACTTATGCCGATGGTTCGATTCTATATTATTTAAATTGTGGTTATGCTTTACATGATTGTACTTTATGCTTTAGTGAGTTGTACCTTATGCTTTAAAGACTTGTACTTTATACTATGTTAGTTTGCACATCATGCCATGTTTAGTTTCATACCATGCTATTGTTAAGTTGTACTTCAAGATACGAGTTGTTATACTATAAGCATCATTGCATTGCACTTGGGGCATCTTGGGGGTTGGGTTTTGTGCACAAATTATTGGCCAGATGATTTAGAATAAGGATGGAGGGTTTGGAATAATATCATGATTTGAGAGTCCTTGTTGATGGAGGTGTTGACAATGGGCCATATATGTCTTGAGCCATGTTACATCTTGAGCCGTATCACGTCTTGAGCCGAACACCGCTATACGCAGCTGTGATCGGGAACGCTGATGAACGGGAACCTAATGTACGGGAACGTAGTGGTACCATTCGGGTTTTCATATTGATATGTAGACTTTGGGCCATATACGTCCTGAGCCGTGTTACGTCCTGAGCCGTATCATGTCTTGAGCCGAACAGCCGCTATACACCGTTATGATCGGGGATGCTGATGAACGGGAACATAACATACGGGAATGTAGTGGTACTATTCGGGTTATTATATTGATATGTAGACTTTGGGCCATATACGTCCTGAGCCGTATCACGTCTTGAGCCGAACAGCTGCAATACGTTGCAACGATCGGGAACCCTGATAAACAGGAACCTAACGTACGGGAACGTAGTGGTACCATTTGGGTTATTATATTGATATGTAGACTTTGGGCCATATACATTCTGATCCGTGTTACGTCTTGAGCCGTATCACGTCTTCAGCTGAACAGCCACTGTGATCGGGAACGCTGATGAACGGGAACTTAACGTACGGGAACATAATGGTGCTATTCTGATTATCGTGTTAGATATAATCGACTTTGGGTCATATAAGTCCTGAGCCGTGCCACATCTTGAGTCGAACATCCTCTATACGCCATCGTGATTGGGAACGTTAGTGTATGGGAGCCTAACGTACGGTAACGTAATGGTGATGCTCAAAATTTGATTGGTTGATTCATATTCGGATTAGGCAACTGCATTGCATTCATCTGCATCACGCACTCGTACAATTGTTCTTACATGTGGTTACCCTGTTGAAAACGTTAAATTGTCCGTCTATTTGCCCTAAAATATGTATTGTGTATTATATGATATGTATTGTTGGATATTTTGTTATGAGTTTGTTAGATAGTTTAGAAAAATTATTTCTGGGCTTTGGCTCATGGCATTCGTGCCACAAGTGAGTGTGATGAGTTCCTTGAGAAAGTCACCCCCGAAGAAGAAGACGGAATCGAAGAGCGAAGTGAGTGGCAGGAGCCAGTGGACCCCGATGATGCTAGCTGAAGAATTGTTTTTTTTACCTTTTGCTCTTTTTGGTTCAGTTTCCACGGGTGTATTGTAATTTTTGTTAAATTTTCTGATAAAATTGTAATCGTTATGTACTTATGAACAGTTCAGAACTCTTAATGATATAATATTTATGATATGTAAATATGAATGAATGGTTAGAATATTTCCCTTATCAATAGTTATGTATGTCCCGACGTGCCCAGAGGACGGGGCGTCATAGTAAGGTAGACATCTTACATCTTCAAGCGGCAAAGTTGGGATTTGCTGGCTTCTGCTACTCTCTTCGCTCCTTGATGTCTTTTTCTCCTACGAATGTACCCTCGATAAACTGTTCTTCTTCTTTACCTGTGGTACAAATGCCATGAACCGAAGCCTAGAAGAAAATTTCCTAAACCGTCTAACAAACTCACAACAAAATATTCTACAATACATATCATATATACCCAATACAATTTTAAGGCCAAATAGACAGAAAATTTAACGTTTTCAACAAGGTAAGCATATGTAAGAACAATTGTGCGAGTGCATGATGCTGATGAATGTAATGAAGTTGCCTAACCCAATTATAAATCAACTAATCAAATTTTCAGTAACATCTTTACGTTCCCGTACGTTAGGCTCCCGTACACCAACGTTCCCGATCACGACGGCGTATAGCGGACGTTCGGTTCAAGACGTGGCACGACTCAGGACATAATATGGCTCAGGACGTATATGACCCAATGTTGATCATATCCAACACAATAATCAGAATGGTACCATTACGTTCCTGTACGTTAAGTTCCCATTCGTTAGCATTCCCAATCACAGCGGCGTATAGCGGCTGTTTGGCTCAAGACGTGATACGGCTCAAGATGTAACACGGCTCAGGACGTACATGGCCCAAAGGTAAATCAAGCTAACATAATAATTTGAATGGAACCATTACGTTCCCGTATGTTAAGCTCTCGTACATCAGTGTTCCCGATCACTGAAGCATATAGCGACAGTTCGGCTCAAGACGTAACACGGCTCAAGCCGCACATGGCCCAAAGTTAACATATCTAATACAATAACCCGAATGGTACCACTACATTCCCGTACGTTAGGTTCCCATTCATCAGCGTTCCCGATCACAGCGGCGTATAGCGGCTATTCGGCTCAAGACGTGATACGACTCAGGACGTAACACGGCTCAGGACGTATATAGCCCATTTTCAACACCCCCATCAACAAGGACTCTACAATCATGATATTATTCCAAACCCTCCATTCTTATTCTAAATCCTCTTGCCAATAATTTGCGCACAAAACCTAACCCACAAGATGCCCCCAAGTGCAATGGAATGATGCTTATGGTACAACAACTCGTATCTTGAAGTACAACTTAACAATAGTATGGTACTGAACTAAACATAGCATGGTATATAAACATGACATAACACGTGGTACAACTTGCTAAAGTATCAAGTACAAGTATACGAAACATAATCATAATTTATGCGACATAGAATCGAACCATCGGTATGAGTTCATTTCATCAAAAGAATCATTTTTATATACTAATTACCTATAAAGTTCATATAAGGTTCACACAATCAAGTTTCATAAGTGACACATCATTCGAACACTTAGCCAATTTTAGGTACAAATTTAATTGCTAGTTTTAAAATTGTGACAGAGTTTTGAAGTACTTAGACATTGATTTAATTTTTGAATTTTGAACACCAATTAGATAAAAATATTTTCTATAACTTTCATATTTATCACCAAGGTCAATTCCTAAGGTAGAAAAGTCATTTATTTTTATTTTAGTAAAAATCATTCAGCATTTTACAAAAAAAATCATAGAAATTAAGCCTCTGTTGGCCACGGTTTTAGGGCATCAATTTGAGGGCTATGGTTCTGCATTTTGGTGGGGTTCTATTTTAAGATGTCCTCTACAAGTTTCATGGTTTGTACTAAGGCAAGTTATTTGGAAAACGCTTGAGATTTTGGTCAATTTAGAAAAAGGGTTCAATCAGCCTAAAAAGGGTCAGCAGAGTGCGTTTTGAACAGAGAATGCTCAAAACTGTTGGGCTATCATCTGAGGGTATTTTGGGCTGCTATTTTTTGAGTAATTATTTTAATATCTTAGCTATATTTTTCATGTTTATCACTTTTGGATTTGGCCTCTAAAAAGTTGGGTTATGGGTCTCACAAAAATATGTGACAGAAAGGTCTGTCAATCACTGAACCTCCATAGTGACTTTGGGAAGGGCTTTGACCCGTCACGACTTCATATTTTCGGCTCCGTTTTGGTACAAAGAAGAATAAATGTGTCCTCTACAAGTTTTAAGTTTTGACCTAAGCTCGGTTATCACTCTAACTTAGGGTTTTTAGGTCTGCAAGTCAGAGTGGTCAAGATTTGACACTCTTTGGAAAAAATGAAATATCTAGAGTTCTAGCCAACTAAATCACTTCAAAATTTTTTTGAATGAAATAGAACTCAAACATATAAATCTGGACGCAAAAATCACTTTAATATAATTTTTCTACAATTAGTTATGATATTTTAAAGTTGGTGACAGAAAGTAAGTAAGTCCAAAAAATTAGGCTACTTAGGGTTTTGGTTGCTTAGCTTATGTTGTGAACATTTTTTACATGTTTTCTTTGCATGTATGCTATAAACTCACATAAACCAAAACTTCAGAATACACACAAGCCATAAAACTTAAAAACATACACATGCAAACTCATACAAAACACAATCTTGCCCTAGCAGTCCACTATTTGCATCTACAACGCCTTTTTTGAGTTTTTCTTCATTTATTTTTCTTAGTGTTTGTTATAGAGATGGATTGAGGGGTATCTTGAGAGAGAATATTAGAAGGTTTAAGGGAGTTACTTACCTCTTTTGATGCTCCAAAAGATTGAAGATGAAATGGACTTGGTTGTAATGATTCCTCCTCAGTTCCTCCTTCTTCCTTCCTTCCTTCTCTCTTCTCCTCCTCTCTTAGAACACTTAGAATGTTTTGTGGTTCCTCTCCCTCTCTCACTCTCTCTCTCAGCCGAATGTGTCTCAAGAGAATGTGGGTTATGCCATGTGTTTATTGAAAAAAAAAATTGTAATGGGGCCTAATTATTACATGAAATTTAAATTTGAATTTTTTAAAATCTCTATTGGTTGCATGAGAAGTGGGGGTTGTTTGAGATATGAAAAATCAGATTTGGGGCAGGGGGATTTCGGCCATGCAGTGTTTGGGAGACTAGAAAGCTGATTTGGAAATTAATTTGGGTTTTAATTTGTATTGTGGTACATTTTTGTGATTGTAAATGCATAAGATATTAATTTTATATACCTAAATCTACTAAAACCTATTATATTAATGTATTTATAATTAATTTAGTCTTTCTATGATTTATCATAATTTGGATAGCAATTAAATAAATAAGTGTAGAATTTTAAGCTAAATTAAGCTAGTTTAACTAGAATTGACTTTTTGACTTATTCAATGTGTAGAGACTTTAAATAATTATTTGTTTACTTTTATTGACCTATATTAATATATTAGTATATATATTACTTGTATAAAAAGTGTTGGATCAAAATAATGCTTAATTTATACATTTTTTTTCATTTTTGTACATTTTTGACATGTTTTGTTTTCATGTATGTTATAAAATCACATAAACCAAAACTTCAAAATACACACAAGCAATAAAGCTTTAAAACATACACATGCAAACTCGTACAAAACACAATCTTGCCCTAGCAGTCCACTATTTGCATCTACAATGTCTTTTTTGAGTTATTCTTCATTTTTTTTTCTTAGGGTTTGTTATAGAGATGGATTGGAGGTATCTTAAGGGAGAATATCAAAAGGTTTAAGGGAGTTGCTTACCTTATTTGATGCTCAAATAGTTGGAGAATAGTAGAACTTAACTTTAATGTAACTTCCTTGGATTTTCCATCCTTTTTCTCGTTCTTTCTTCTTCTTTTTTTCCCTCACTTTGAAGAATGCCTAGACTACATAATCTAGTCCCTCTCTCTCTATATTGCCAAAATTGTGTAGGAGAAGAAGGGGTGTTTGGCTCTTATATAAGCAAAGTGGGTGGTGGGTCTCATAATGTAGGTATAGGTAAAGTTTTAATTTTTTAAAAATCCTATTGGTTGCATGGTGGGCATTATTCTTTTTAAAAAATTTGAGATCAAATTTTCAAAGGGGATTTTGGCTGAGACCTATTTGGGGAGGATAAAAAGTTAATTTTGCAATGGGGTTTAAATTATATTTTAGTACCATTTTGTGCAAAAATGTGCATATAATATTAATTTTATGTATTTTTTTGGTATCTAATCCTAGTAAAACCTATTCTATTAAAATATTTATAATTAATTTAGTCTTTCCATAATTTATCATAATTTTGATAGCAATTAATTAAATAAGTGTAGGTTTTTAAGCTAAATTCAGCTAATTTGACTAGAATTGGCTTTTTGACTTGCCATGTGAAGAGTCGGGGTGTTACAGACCTAGAGGTGCCCGTGGTGGCGGAAGAGTTATTTTAATTTTCCTTTTTGTTTTTGAGACATGTATTCCTACATGTGATGCCTGTTTCTGAAGGCGTGTTTTGTACGTCGTGAGACGATATATTTTATACATGTATAGAACTGAATGTATTTTATTTGTGACCCTGCGCATGTTTTTGCCCGTCGACCTTCAAAACCTTGCCTCGTAGATCTGTGAATAACGACGATCGTCAGGGTATTACGTCATTAAGCTTTAGCGCTTTCACGAAAGACTAGGACTGTAATAACCCGGTTCAAACCCTAGTATTAGCAGCGGATAAATGATAAGAACCTAAGTCGCCACATGAACAAGGAAAAACCCTAAGTAACCTAAAACCCTAATTTTGATCCAAAAACCCTAAAAGAGACCAAATACTCAGAGACAAGGCCCTAGCACTCAAGAAAATCTCGAAATAGCTTAAATTAAGTAAATAACATAAAATATTAAATTAAAAATAAACAATTCCTATAATTAAGGTAAAATAACCATTTTTCCCCTAGTACAGCAAAAAGTATTGAAAATTCAAGATTTGACACATGGATATCTAAAATCAGATATTTATACATAATTAATTAATAAAATATAAAATAACAATAAAAATAAACAAATTACCCTTGCATGGCCGGCCACCTAGGAACTTGTGCCCAAAAAGCTATTTTTTGCCTTTTTAAGCATAAAAATGAGAAAAAGATGTATAAATTAAGTATTATTTTGGACCCAATACTTTTTATACAAGTAATATACATAGTAATATAATAATATAGGTTAACAAAAGCAAACAAATAATTATTTAAAATCTTTACACAATAAATAAGTCGAAAAGTCAATTCTAGTCAAACTAACTTAATTTAACTTAAAAGTCTACACTTATTTATTTAATTTCTATTAAAATTATGGTAAATCATGAAAAGAATAAATTAATTATAAATACATTAATATAATAGGTTTTGGTAGGTTTACATACCAAAAAGATACATAAAATTAATAATTTATGCATTTATATATACAAAAATGCAACAAAATTCATTTTAAAACCCTAAATAAATGCAAATTTAGTTTGGTCTGCTCCAAACCTGTCTTAGCCGACCCCTTGCTGCAAAAATCTGATCTCTCAATGCCTCAAATGTATCCTACCTCCCATGCAACCAATGGAAGTTTAAGAAAATTCAAATTTTAAATAAACACTATAATTACACCCCATTACAATTTTCTCTATAAAAACAAGACCTTAGTGTGAGAGAGTGTGAGACAGAGGCTCCAAAATTTTTAAGTGTTTTAAGAGAGAAGAAGGGGAGAAGAAGAAAGAAGGAAGGAAGAGGAAGGAATAAATGCTCAAGGGAGGTACAATAAAGCTAAGTCCCACTCTCTTTCACCCATTTAAGCATCAAAAGAGGTAAGAAATCCCTTCAAACCCTCTTATATTCTCTCCTAAGAAACCCCTCAATCCATCTCTATAACAAATCTTAACAAAATAAAACAAAGAATGAGTCAAAAAAGCGTCATAGGAGTAGAACATGGGCTGTTTGTGTAAGATTGTGTTTTGTATGAGCTTACATGTGTATGTTTTTAACTTTTATGGCTTGTGTGCATTCTGGAGTTTTGGTTTATGTGAGTTTACAACATGCATGCAAAGAAAACATGTCAAAAATGTACACAACATAAGCT
>JAULJZ010154549.1:0-28939 GCA_032270985.1 Heliamphora pulchella
TCTAGAAGAAGAAGTATATATGGATGTACCACCTGGATTCTCATCTCGTGAAACTGAAGGGAAGGTGTGCAAATTGACGAAGGCCTTATATGGACTAAAACAATCTCCTCGAGCGTGGTTTGACCGTTTTTTCAAGGTCATGCTAAGATTTGGGTACTGACAGAATCAAGCTGACCATACTATATTTATCAAGAAAGACAATAATAAGATCACTGTTCTTATTGTCTATATTAATGATATAGTTGTGACATGCAATGATTCTGACGAGGCATCTCGTCTTAAGGCAAACTTATAGCAAAAGAATTTGAGATAAAAGATCTGGGGCACTAAGATACTTTCTTGGAATTGAGGTGGTTATATCAGATCATGTGATCTTCATTTCCCAAAGAAAAGTATATTCTTAACCTTCTAGATGAAGCTGGTATGATGGGTTGTCAACCTGCAGATTCACCTATTGAGGCTAATCATCGTCTCCATAGTGGTGATAGAGAACCTGTCGACAAGGGCCAATTTCAGCGGCTTGTGGGAAGATTAATATACATGTCTCACACCAGACCTGATATTGCATATGCTGTGGGGGTTGTCAGTCAGTTCATGCATAATCCTCGTAGTGTACATCTTGATGCTGCTTATCGTATTCTGCGATATCTTAAGTCTGCCCCTAGCAAAGGGCTCTTATTCTCTCGTCACGGCCATTTGACATTAAAAACTTTCATAGATGCAGATTGGGCTGGTTCGGTTGATGACAAACGTTCTACATCGGGGTATTGCACATTTGTAGGGGACAACCTGGTTATTTGGCGCAGCAAAAAGCAAACAGTGGTAGCTCGATCAAATGCAGAAGCTTTGTATAGAGCTATAACACATGGCATCTGCGAACTCATTTGGCTCAAAGTCCTATTAAAGGATTTGAGTATTGAGTGCGACAAACCTATGAAGTTGTACTGTGACAATAAGGCTGCCATTAATATTACCCATAACCCTGTCCAACATGACAGAACGAAACATATAGAGATTGATCGACACTTCATCAAGGAAAAATGGGTCAAACATTAATATGTATGCTCTTTGTGAAATCTACAGATCAATTAGCAGATATTTTTACAAAAGAGGTTAGTAGTAAAATGTTTCAACCGATTGTATGCAAGTTGGGCATGAGAAATATTTATGCATCAACTTGAGAGGAAGTGTTAAGTTAAGGGTATTATTGTACTTTTAGTATTTTGTTGATCATATTATAAATAACAAAGAATAGGGTGGAAACCCTAAGTTTTGTGCTTTCATTCATTGTTCTTCTCATTCTCTCTCTTCCTCCTTTTCTCTCCCACACTTTTCAATAATTCTATCTAACAACATGAATCCTTCAATTTTCACTCCTTACAACAAGTTCTCAATTCTTTTTCACAAAAAAGCATTTAACGCAAAAATGTGGTTGAGCATAACATACAACGAATTGGGTCTATGGGCCATGCATTTTATCCCATAAAATGATACTTGTCATCAATATCATCAAATTTTTATTGAGTGCAGTTTACTTCATCGCTCCAAGTAATTACGTCGATTGAAAGCGCGTATGTTATATTGGACTTCCTCCAATTTTCGTATGATCCAAAAGTGTGAACACGTTGTTGCACTTACTTTCAATAGCTGGAATTGAAGTCCATTGCAGAACAGTTCCACTCTTTCCGATTCAGTGAAACTCGGTGGAACCCTAATCTAGCAATTCTCAATCCCATCTATCTAGTTTATGCAGTTAGATGAGGTAAAGTGGAACCCACATATACTACTTGATACTGATCATAAACAATAATCATGATGCCTAGCAATTGGAAGGAGCAAGATCATCTATAATATAGTCATCAAATTGCGATTCTCGATTTAGTTCACAATTCGATTCACGATTTCACACATAAATTGGTAGATAACCTTATGTTTCATCGTTCGATTTAGAATTTACGATTCGTTTGACTTTTGAAACTATCGGGTCTAATAAATTCATAATCACTTTTCACCTTTTTTATTTTTGTGAAAATTTTAAACAATAATTTTGTCGGGGATTTAATGTGATATTAATCAATTTCCATGCATAATTGTTAATCATTTAGTTATTAAAGTATTTAATATGATCTAGCTTAGATTCAACATGTCCTTAACTCCTTTTTCTTACTTTTTGTTGAGAAAATGTGTCGGGATGTTTAATGCAAAATAACTTATACACATAGAATGCATATGAAAGTACTTCTACCATATGGCGCCTTTCAGAGCTTGCCCCATGAGCTCGCCTTTGAGCACCTCCTTGGAGAGCTCGTTTCCGTACTAATGCGCTCACATATCAGTGCCCACCAAATAATTAGAGGGTGAGTGTAAGTACTGGGCATGGTTGTATAGATCAACACATCCTAACCTGACTCGATCAGGTAGTCTCCATTGAACCATCTTACAACCCAGAGAACTACAGCCTCGCAATGTTCTCGACCTCTCGACCACGCTTCTACAAACTATCTCCACGTGGAACTCTTCTAAATGATGATTCAAAATATTCTAGGCTAGGAGCGAGGTCTAGCTACCCCATTGTAGTGCACTCTCTTCCCTAAACTCCACTACTCTAGTTCATCCCAAACTCCCACACCTACAAACATGAATTATCTATTGATATTTTTGTAAAATTAACAATTAACAATTTAATATTATGCAGGTCGAATTAGTTTAGATTGAATGAATACACGACGCTTTTTTTTTTCTTTTTTGAACAATAACGACGTAAGACACATTTTAAAGTGTTTTCTATTTAAAGTAATAAAATTACATCACAAGTTCTCTTTCTATTATACTCTTATAAATTTATCTAGGATTTTTTCTGAATGTCAAAATAAACTATACTATAACTTTCGAGGAAATCGGTGAGATTTGGGCCCACATCATGTGACGAAGGCAAATGTCTTTTGAGTTAGGTGCAATTGTTGTATAATTTTGTCAAAAATCAATTTACATTAGTTTATTTTGAATACACAAATTATTCAACATCGTTTTTAACAGCATGTGTTGAATCTTAAGATTTATGATTCAATTTGACTCACAATTCACAAAATCTTCTTTTCAATTGCAGATACAATTTTCGATTTTCAATATTCAGATAATGTACTCTGAAAAGAAAAATACTCTTAAGCAGAAATTACCGGTCCCAATTTGGAAATTGTCCAACAAGATAAAGGCCACCACAGTCCCAAGGTTCTGCAATAATTTTACACCTTGATAGAATAGAATCCTTGGCGATAGCCTGCTCCACAAAACAATTATGACTCACATGTTAAAGATACCCTAAGCTTTCAACAATAATCCATTTTCCCATAACTTTCTGAGGACATAGCAAAACCACATATCTTTTGTATCCATGCCATTTCATTAGTTTTGTTGTACGGGCAACAGAGAGGACAAATTCATGCTTTACAGTGTATACATGCAGAAACTGCAAATATCCATAAGCTTAAACATGCCGACAATGCAACCATTTCAGAAATCCACAATAACCTAAGAGTTTTTGTCAAGCTAAGAAAACGAAAAACAATATAAAATGCAAAACTGTAGCTATAGAGTATGTCACTGCTGTCAATGGAAAAATACAGCACAGCCTCAATATATAATGAATAACTCTAGGTCTAGAGAAAGCAAAAGATTGTTTTTACTGTCTTAACTCATTAACACTAGAGAAATCTTTCAAATGCTATTGGCTGGTGCAACATGCATCAATCAGCTAAAAGGTATTTTCTTCTGTAACTATTTGAATGGAAAATTTGATTAGCTGGAACATTCAAAGTTTGTTTTTGGAACATTGATGTCACAAAGGTACTTTGCAATGCTAGGATGTGATGAGATTGGGAAAATTACGTTGCATTTATTGGATTTAGATGTATTGCGAGATCCCATCATCTACGCATCCAGTTTTGGATTTCTATATAAGATGAGAAAGTATTTGTCCGGGGATAGAAAGAACAAGGAACAGGACTTGGTTGAAGTTTCCAAAAAGGAGAAAGAAGCTAAGGAGGTAACTTCGCCAAAGCCAAAGAGTGTGAGCATTTTGAGTTGTTCCCACATGTTAGTGGTTCTTGAAATTTGTAATTCATTAATTGTTAGTCAAGAAGGGGATAAGGAAAAAAACATTCACTCCAAAGTCAATTAGATGTCGCATCACTTCCTTCCTCAAGGGATGAAAATAAAAGGAAATTAGCAGAGAAGCTGCTATCTTTTAGGGTAGCAGTGGAGAAAGCCAGTACAACTTTCATGGCTCAGGCAAGTAGTTTGCTTTTGAAGTGAACAAGAAATCCAATGCTCCAGAACAAGGCCAAGAAGGGGCATGAAAAAACCCCTTAATGGTTGATTTTCCTATCATCTCCGCATGTGAGAGGCATTTTTTTGTTTAGACCTATCCTCTCAGGTTGTGAGGGTATTTATGATTGCTTTGGAGGTTAGGTCTTGTTTGTTTGCCTTAGTGCTATGTGGTGTCCTTTGGCTTAGAGTGCCCTTTGGGTTGTGCATGGAGCTTTATTCGATGTTCTTACTTTTTGGTAACAAAATACTTGCTGAAAAAGAAAGTATTTGTCAAACAATAAATGGCAGCAAGATAAGATTAACATAAAGGTGTCTAAAAGGATTTCATGGCAAGAAATAAAGACCATGTCAAATGGTCTAAATAACTCTCAATGGAAGATCTCTTCTCATTAAATAGAAAAGTATTACTATAATTTCATACTATAATCACTTTGTACCATAATTATAATACAATCAATCTCCCTAAATCAGCCTACAATCACTCCTAATAATCAATCTCAATCAATCTCTTTAAATCAGTCTACAATCACTTTGTACCATAATTACAATACAATCAATCTCCCTGAATCAATAATTACAATAATATTATAGCAAGATATTACAACTGACATCCCTCCTCAAATTGATGCTAGTGGATCATGAAATATCAATATATCAATCATGAATTGATATCGGTGACGAGATAGAGTCTTGGTAAACACATCAGCCGTCTAAAACTCAGTGGAAATGTAAGGAAAAATAATCACTTATTGGTCAAGTGCTTCACGAATAGAATGACAATCTACTTCGATGTACTTTGTGCGCTCATGAATTGGCATTAATTTGAATAGCACTAGTGTTATCAGCATGAACGGGAGTAGGAGTAAGCTGAAGAACACCAAATTCACCCAACAAACCCCGAAGACAAACAATCTCAGAGCATACGGATGACATACCACGATATTCAAACTCTGTTGAGGATTTAGAGACTCGATCCTGCTTCCAACTCTTCTAAGAAATAAGAGTATTACCAAGAAACATGCACCAACCAGTAACTGAACAACGAGTATCAAGACAACCAGCTGAACAACGAGTATCAAGACAACCAGCCCAATCCGCATCACTAAAACCCACCAACTGTTAAGAAGTCCCAGTAGAAAAAAATAACCCGCGACCAGAAGTACCTTTGAGATAACAAAGAATACGTTGTACAGCAGCCAAGTGAGAATGGCGAGGAGCCTGCATAAACTAACTTGCTGTACAGCATAAGAAATATCAGACCGAGTAATTGTCAAATAATTCAAACTCCTTACCAGCTGCCTATACGACAAGGGATCAGATAATAGCGCCCTATCCTCTTGCTGTAACTTCAAGTTGACCTCCATAGAAGTAAAGATCAAGTTGCCAAATTGAAAACCAGCGACGATGAAAATCTCTTAAGTATACTTGTGCTGATGCAGAAGTGTGCCAGTCGAACAGCAGTATACCTCAAGACCAAGAAAATACTACAAAGGACCAAGATTTTTCATATGAAATATGGTGTTGAGATGCGCCTGTAGTTGCTTAATCATCTGAGGATCAGACCCTGTAATAATAATATCATCCACATTTACAAAAAGTACAACAAGCCCAGTAGCAGTCGTTCGGAGAAAGAGAGAGGAGTCAAACTGATTCTGAATAAAATTAAAATCAAGAAGAGTAGAACGAAAGTTTTCAAACCAAGCACGTGGTGCCTACTTCAATCCATATAGAGACCGTTTCAAACAACAAACCTCAAAAGAGGAGTGAGTGAACATGTCGGGTGAAGGAGTCATGTATATTTCTTCTTTAAGGTCTCCATCCAAAAATGCATTCTTCACATTCATATGTCGAAGTGACTACCCTTTCGAGGCAGCAATAGCCATAACAGTACGAACAGTAGTCATCTTGGCCACAGGTGCAAACGTCTCCTCATTATCAAGTCCATACTCCTATCGATTCCCATGAGCCACGAAACGAGCTTTATATCTTTCGATAGAATCATCAGGCTGTAGCTTTATGGTATAAACCCATTTGTAGCCAAGAAGTTTGACGCCATCATAACAGGGAACAATATCCCAGGTGTGATTGTCCTAAAGAGCTTGAAGCTCTTCTTGCATAGCTGGCTACTAACATACTTGAGTAGAAACATGAGAGTAAGACTTAGGTACAGTAGTAGCATCAAGAGTGGCTTGAAGGGCTATACGAGAGAACCCATACCTATCCGGAGGATGTGAAATCCAAGATGACCGACGAGGTTCAACTGGGTCAGGATTAGGTATCGGGATAGGAACAAGCAATGGGAACAGTGGACGTCGTCTTAGAAACACAACCGTTGACTTAAAGCATTCAATAGGACAAAATATATCATCAAAAATAAGAAGAAAAACTGAAGAGAAATCATGAGATGCAGAAGACTGAAAGAGATATTGATTTTCAAAGAAGACCACATTTCGAGAAATACGAAGTTTATTAGCAGCCGAATCATAACACAAAAACCCTATCCGAGAAAAGCAAACCTAACAGCTTGAGGAGCAAGCTTGTGACGTTCAGATGATGGTAAGTGAGCAAAACAAACGCAACCAAATATATGAAGAGAGTTATACTCAGGAGCAACACCAAATAAACGAGAATACAAAGAATCAAAATTGAGAACTTCGGAGGGTAGACGATTAACCAAATAAATAGCCGTAGATAATGCTTCGACCCAAAACCTAGGGGGTACAGAAGAGTCAATTAACAGGGTACGAACAACATCCAAAAGATGGCAATTCTTACGCTCTACAACCCTATTCTGTTGAGGAGTGTAAAGACAAGAACGTTGAGAGAGAATACCCTTCATTCTTAGATAAGATTGAAAGTCATTGGACATATATTCCGCCAGAATCAGATCGTAGAGTCCAAATACAAGTAGAAAATTGATTCTCAACAAAGGCAACAAAATTCTAAAAGATAGAAAACACATCAGCTTTATAACGAAGAAAATATACCCAAACGAAATGACTATAATCATCAATGAACGTCACAAAATACTTGTACTGAGCATGTGAAATAACAGGATTGATTCCCCATATGTCAATATGAAAAATCTCAAAACAAGTAGAAGTTCAAGGGTAAGGATTTGCTTTTACCAAGTTTACAAGAACCACAGTCGGAAGACACAATAGAAGATGAAAACAAATCTTTATTGCCCAAATAACCATGTTTCATGAGATGAGTCAAAACAACAGAATTGGGATGTCCCAATTTCTTATGCCAGACATGACTATTATGAATAACAGCAGTACAACCGAAAAAAACAAAACTAGGAACGGAAAACTGGAGAGGAAAGACACGTCCCACCTTAGACCCCTTTGCTATCACTTTCCCCGACACTTGATCCTGCACACGATAACCATCACGATCAAAGTTAATTTCACAATTATTATCTACGAATTGACCAACAGAAATTAAATTGGCCGATAAATTTGGGGACACAAAAATATTGTTAAAAGAAGACCCCAAAGTTCCAATCGCAGTGATAGGAAGAGCACTGCCATTGGCTATCTGAGTATGTTGCTCACCATCATACTTATGAACATTATGTAAAACATCCGTACTGCTAGCCATATGATTGGAAGCCGCAGAGTCAGCCAACCAAAGAGAAGTAAGTAAATTCCCCTTACCTTGTATGCCGAAGGCAAAGAAGGCAGAAACAATCATCTGTTGGGCCATCTCGGGTGTAAGAGTAGAGGAAGAACTGCCTACAGAATGCTGTTCCGGAGAGAGAACCAAAGAGGCAGCCGCGAAATTGGACTGGACAGCATTAGAGAGGGTTGAAGCGCGCCGATTTTGAGGTCGCACTTGACAATTTTTAATAATATGTCCCTCCCTTTTGCAATAACTGCAGAATTTCTTGCTGCAATGCTTGGCAATATGTCCAACCTTCTTGCAACCTATAGCATTGAGTCTGTGACTTGGATCTTCCTTTGCCCTGAGCAGCATATGCCACATTAACCATCTCAGACGTCATAATTTCTGGAGTGAGGCCAAACTGAGTGACTAGATGTTGTTCTTCACGTAGTAATTCCCCCAAACAAACATCTAAAGATGGAACAGGATATCAATTACCTAAACCAGCGCGTGCAGTCTCAAATTCTGGTCTTAACTTTATCAGAAACTAATCTCTTCAACTCTCATTATGAGCAACTTGTAGTGCCGATAAAGCTTCCTTGGGGATGGTAGAATGAACTATCCTAAAATATTCACTCCATAAGTTCAGGAATCCAAAATAGAATTGTTTAATAGAAAGATTACCTTTGCGATAGTTACCAATTTTTAACTCCAATTGAAACTTCTGAGCAGCGTTATTTTGAGAATAAATGGTCCTAAGATAATTCCGCATATCCTTAGCAGTAGTAAATGATCGAAAATTATTCACTATATGTGATTCAATAGAACCCAGTAACCAAGAAACAATATGGGCATCTTTGCTCTCCCAAGGATCAATCTTCTTGGGATCAGTAGAAGCTTTAGACGACTCATCTAAATGATTCCATAATTCTTTGCCCTTCACAAACATCTTGAATTCCCAGGTGAAGTAATTCTTTCCATTAAAACGAACAATTGAATTTTTTCCCGACATGATAAATCAAAAGAAAGGAACTGAGTTGAAGAGACCTTGATGCCGAAAGAACTTCAAACTGCCGAGAATGGTAATTCCCAAAATACCCTACTATGTCGCTGTAATACCCAAACAAAACAGAAGCTCTCTACACCCAGAAATTGCCGACAACCCTAATGAGAGGTCCGACAGCCCCAAATCAAGGAGTCTCAAGAAAGAAACCACAAAAAAAAATTTCACAACTCAACCAAAAAAAAAACACTAACCCAAAAAATTAAGCACAAAACTCTGATACCATGTCAAGTGGTTTGAATAACTCTCAATGGAGAATCTCTTCTCATTAAATAGAAAAGTATTACCATAATTTCAGCCTACAATCACTCCTATCAATCAATCTCTATCAATCTCCCTAAATCAGCCTACAATCACTCCTATTAATCAATCTACAATCACTCCTATTAATCAATCTCCATCAATCTCCCTAAATCAGCCTACAATCACTCCTATTAATCAATCTTCACCAATCTCCCTAAATCAACCTACGATCACTTTGTACCATAATTACAATACAATCAATCTTTCTAAATTAATAATTACAATAATATTATAACAAGATATTACAGCTGACACAACAAGAAACAGTGATCCCATTTATGTTGAAAAAACAACAAAGGGGCAAAGGAAATGGTACCATAAACCATGTGATCCCTAAGCTTTGTTCCTCTGAATGCAAAGAAATCGACAAACTCATGAATTCCAAAGGGTATACTGCTTCCTAATTCTTTGTATCATTACATTCTCAAATGTAGTCGTAAGCAACCCATATCTGTGCAAGTCTGCTAATAAAGTTTGGCACATCACCAATGCCCTAAAACGCGACACTCATAAAGACTGTTGGCTGTTGCTATTAAGACCTCAATGTGATTTGATATAGCCAAACCTAACTGCGGTAAAAGTGGGGATAAGCCAAAGGAAAACTAGGAAAATAATCAAACAATACAGTGCTCTAATACTGCTATTCTCTCATCTATCAAACACCAAGTCTACGAATGTCAAACTTTAGCAAGCTCCTGTTTTAAAGTGCATCTTTCTCCATCTTCTAATTAGACTATAAACATTACATGCCTCCTCTCCTTGCACATCACCCCCCTACTTCTCATATTCCTAGTTAGCACCTATATGTTTTTCAACAAATATTTCCTTAACATCCTACTTGCAATTTCAAACGCAATGAAAGAGAGGGCGTGGGGGAGGGAGGGAGGGGGGAGAGTACACGTTTTAACATTGGATTTGCATAAAGCCCAATGTCGACCAAGATCTTGCCAATTTATACTTGGACAGAGGATTTTTTTTGGTATTTTTTGAGGTGGGGAGTAGGGTTAAAATACCCTAGCACCTTCAACAGCTTCTATTTTTTCTTTCGACCATCTTTCGATTGTTAATACGATATATAACAACCGCTACTACAAAGAGTATTACACCCTTGATCGTGAAATATCGATTGCTTGTTGAACCCTGTGAATTGCATGAAAGTAGGATACTCCAAATGCGAGGGTCAAAGAGTTTTATAAAACGTCCTTGGTGGGAAAGAAATGTGAATGAAAGATCCCACTAAATTGAATTGGGTTCATGAATCTAAAAAATAGAGAGAATTCTTGAGCTCTCTCAATATTTCTCTCTCAATTCGAAAATCCAGGATTTGAATTTATGTCCTTTCATTGGTTCCTCCTAAATTGCATTGATTTATCCTAAAGATTTCATTTCAATTGAAATTTGGTTATTCACCATGTACGAGGATCCCTGCTGAGCTTCCATGGCTAAATGGTTAAAGGCCCAACTCATAATTGGCGAATTCTTAGGTTCAATTCCTACTGGATGCATGCCAATGGGACCCTAGTAAAGGATTCCCCTAGTGGATTCTGAAATTAAAGTGTATTCTTCCTGTAAAAGTTATCAGATAAAAACACTTATCATGCTTCTTGATGCTTTCACCCTCACCCTCGAATGTATTTATAAATGTAACATTAGCTGTCAACATGTCAAATAACTCTTCTTCGATAACAAGTAGTCTATCTTCTTCAACACATCCCATTCTACCCTACTCTCTCGCTCTCTCTATCATCCCTTCTCTCCCTTATTTCACTGCCAGACACCAATCATATCTCAATAATCCCCTTCTCATCCCATCGTTCTTTTAGTTAGTATTGCCATCTCGCCACCACACAGCATCTCCAAGCACCACTGCCCATCTTCAATGATTTTAGTGATTCCCATATATATATTTGTTACACTAAACACTTACGAACACCACCACCCCCCCCCTCTCCTCAATACACACGTGCGTCAAGATACATAAAAACTTATGTTAAATTAATTCCTCTATTAAATTTGAAGTCTAAGGAGATTATTTCTTTGATTTAATTAGATGAACTAGGGAGTTAAAGTACCAATATTCTACATTTGATCGAATTATGATTATGAATTGGTAATTCTAATAAATCTGAACACAATTTTAGCAAATGAGTGATTTTCTCTAATTGCAATGGAGACAAAACGATCACCAATTCATCGAAGCTGGTCATGGAGAGGATAGTACATAGGTATCTGGAGATGACTTCACAATCAAGGAGGTCGTTAGATGGTCAACCATTTTTACTCCTAGTTTTTTTCACATGCTATGTTTTATTTTCTATCGGCTTTTAGTTAACTTCAAACGAGGTTGCCACTAACTTTGATTGGCTTGACCAATTCAAGAAGGGTTAAATGGACACTTGTAGAAATCAGAGTATGATGTAACATTACTAATGTCACCAATGACCAATTAGCATATTGTTAAGTGAGGGATATTATTGTACTTTTAGTATCTTTTGATCTTGATATATAAATAACAAGTAATAGGAAGTAAACCCTATGACGGGATACTCTCATTCACCGTTACTCTCTCTCTCTCTCTCTCTCTCTCTCTCTCTCTCTCTCTCTCTCCAATAATCCTAGCATGGTATCAGAGTTTAGTTCTGGGTAGGGAAAATTCTCTTAGCAATTCTTTCTTTATTCTTTCAGTTTTTCCGCCTTATTTGTTTCTGATTTCGAGACTGTAAAAAAAAATCAAAAAAAAAAAAACTCCTTTGATCGATTGGTCCTCCTAACCAATTTTATGATTTTTCCTAAATTTTTTGCAATTTTTTTCATCGTTTTACCCAAAAATTTTCAACTTCAGCGCCGTTAGGGTTAGTTCATGCAAATTGCGATTGCACTACCTTGTGCTTCAATTGATGGTCTGATCCTCCTTCATGGGTGCCGATTTGGAGTTTGTGAGGTTCGAATTAACCTTATTTGATGTTTCGATTTGATTTTAAGCTCGGTTTGGGGGTGTCACGATTTTTCAGTTCATTTCGCGACTATTTTCGCATGCTTTTTCACGGCTGGCTTCTTCCTTTGCCCTATTTCAGTCTATTCCAAATGATTTCGGTGCTGTTAGGGTTCACACATATTGATTGAGGTTCTTGGATGTTCGATTGAAGTTTCCAGCCATATCTTAAGCCTCTTTTGTTGGCTTTACTACGATTGGTATGCTATTCTGGACTTTATTGATACTCTAGTGGTTCAAGTCTACTAGATTTGCAGAGTCCTTTCCTCCCAGCTATTTCGGTCTGCTTGTTTTTGGGTTCCTATCACCATGTCTAATACAGGAAAGACTTCTGATAGTCATAAAGGCACTGGTTTGACTCGTTCAGGGACTCCTAATGATAGTCCGTCTCTTCAAATTAATCTTGTTAAGTTGGATGGTAGCAATTATTTGATCTGGTCTCATTCCTGCAGTTTAGCCATCGCTGCTCATGGTGTGTTTGAATATATCACTGGTGAAACCAAATAGCCAACGATCATGGGTCCTTCTCGCACACGATGGATAGTGGGCAATGCCCTTGTTATGTCTTGGTTGTTACATTCTATGCAACCCTCTATTGTCGCAGTTTTTTACTTCTGAAAACTGCACATAAGATTTGGTCTGCTGCTACCCAAACTTATTCGTAGTCTGGCAATGATGCCCAATTATATGAGTTGCAGAAGAAACTCCGTGGGTTCAATCAGAAAGATTAATTATTGGCCCAATATTAAGCTGAGTTGACAAGCTTATGGAGCGAGATTGATTATTATCAGGATTTTCATGCTGTCTGTGCTACTGACACTGCTGTTTTTTAGAAGATGGTAGAGAAGGAGCGAGTGTATGACTTCCTTGCCGGCCTCCATGTTGACTATGATCCGATTCGTGTTCAGATTTTGGGTAGCGATCCGTTTCCTACTTTGCGACAAGCATATGCCTATGTCCAACAGAAAGAGAGTCGTCATCATGCTATGGTTCCTGCTGTCAGTCAGGAACGCTCAGTGTTATCTATAACATCTATACCTCGAACAGGCCCGCCTAATCATACCAAATTTGGGGAGAAGAATAGCTCTGTAGCCTGCGATAAGTTGCGCTGTGAACACTATGGTAAATCTCGTCACACTATTGACCATTGTTGGAAGTTACATGGTCGTCCTCCCCCGGGACATGGAGGTGACCGTGGTGGTGGACATAGTGGACCTATTCACTCCCATGCTGATCTCTCCGAGATCCCTACCAGCACATTCGGTGAGACAAGCCCTCTCTCTGAGGCAGAGTTGACTACCCTCAGGCGCCTGATGACTCGGGTTGATATCACTTCTACTCCCTCCACTTCCTTATCTAACTTTGCTCATTCAGGTATATCTCCTACTACACTTACTGCGATTGCCTCTCATACTCCTTGGATCATTGGCTAAGGTGCCACTGATCATATGACTGGATCTTCTACTTTATTTTCTTTTTACTCCACTTGTTCTGATAAAGATAAGGTTAGACTAGCTAATGGTTCTTTATCTTCTATATCTGGCCAAGGTTCTATTCATTGCTCTTCTTTACTTTCTCTATCTTCTGTCCTTCATGTTCTCAATTTTTCTACTAACCTTTTATCTGTTAGTCGTCTTTCCAGTTCCTTAAACTGTTCAATGACCATTTTTCCCACTCATTATGTTTTTCAGGAACTAGAGATGGGGAGAATGATTGGCAGTGAGAGTGCACATGGTGGCCTGTACTTACTGGATGTTCCGTCCTCTGCTTTCACCTCACCTTCACAGTCTGACCAGGCTTTCCATGCTGATACCGGAGTCCCTATTCGATAATTAATTCAGTGGCATCGCCGTTTGGGGCATCCTTCTTTTAGTATTTCAGGGAGACTTTTTCCTTCTTTAGTTCAACATTGTTCTAGAACTGATTTTTTGTGTGAAGTTTATAAACTTGCAAAATATAAACGTTCTATTTATCCTTCAGTTAGTAAACACAGTGATTCCCCTTTCACTATTATTCATTCCAATGTGTGGGGTCTCTCACCTATTACTTTTATTTATGCTTATCGGTGATTTGTGGCATTTATTGACTGTCATTCCCGTGTTACTTGAGTTTATTTGCTTCGCACTAAAAATGAAGTCTTCACCTATTTTAAAATTTTACTACATGGTACACAACTAGTTTGATGCCAACTTCAAGATTCTCCGGATTGATAATGGGACTAAGTATCTTGATGGTGATTTTCGTACCTATCTAGAGGCCCATGGTATTCTTTTTTAGACCAGTTGTGTACGCATTCCTGAACAAAATGGAGTTGCTAAACGTAAAAACCATCATCTTCTTGAGGTTGCCCGTTCCCTTCTTATTACTATGCATGTTTCCAAGTCCTTTTGTAGTGAAACAATTCTAACTGCGGCCTATCTTATCAATCGTTTGCCCTCTAGTATTTTTCAGTTCTGAACTCCTTTAGAGCTTCTTCCCGGGTCTCCACCTGTCTCCTCTCTTCCACCCCAGATTTTTTGTTGCACTTTCTTTGTTTATGCACCAAAAGACCCCGGTGGAAAATTGGGCCCTAAGGCCATCAAATGTGTCTTCATTGGCTACTCTGCTACGCAAAAAAGTTATAAATGCTATGATCCGGTCACCCGCAAACGCTTTATCAGTATGGATCTTACTTTTTGGGAATCTGAGTCCTTTTTTCGCTCTCTTACGACATCTCTTCATGGGGAGACATATAGCCTAGAAGAGATGTTACCATCGGATACACAGATTTAAAAGTCACAACATGGTTTGGTTTTTCCAAATCTTACCCAGCAAACTCTTGTTCCTAGTGAGTGGGAGACGAACCCCAGTAAAGATGGAACTGAGCGTGAAGTTAATAGATGATTAGACAGAAAGGATCAGCATACTTATACTCGATGCTCGAAAGATCAGACTGCTTGTGTGCCACTACCATCTTGCCAGTTGCTACCTCCGTCCTCAAGTTCAAACTCTCCCACTGATCCACCTGATAAGGACAGAAAGGATCTGCGTACTTATACTTGATGCTTGAAAGATCAGACTGTTTGTGTGCCACTACCATCTTGCCAGTTGCTACCTCCGTCCTCAAGTTCAAACTCTCCCACTAATCCACCTGATAAGGAGTTCTCTGTTGTTGATCTTGATACTTGCAATTTACCTATTGCCCTTCAGAAAGGTGTTAGGACATGTATTCAACACCCAATTTTTCATTTTATCTCATATAACTCTTTATCGGCCCCATATCGTGTTTTTGTTTCGTCCTTGTCCTCTATATGCATTCCGCAAGGTTAGAAAGAAACCATTGAGAATCCTAAGTGGAAGAAGGCAATGGTTGAGGATATGACAGCCTTGAAAAAGAATGGTACTTGGGAGTTAGTGTCTCTTCCAAAAGAGAAGGCAGCAGTTGGGTGCAAATGGATTTTTACATTAAACCGCAAGGCAGATGGATCAGTTAAGAGATTCAAAACAAGACTAGTTGCTAAGGGCTTTACCCAAACGTACGGTATTGACTATCAAGAGACTTTCGCTCCAATAGCCAAAATGAACTCAATTCGAGTACCCTTATCCTGTGCTACTAATATGGGTTTACCTCTCCAGCAGTTAGATGTGAAGAATACATTTCTTCATGGAGATTTAGAAGTTGAGGTATATATGAATGTACCACCAGGCTTCTCATCTTGTGAAACTGAAGGTAAGGTGTACAAATTGAAGAAGGTCTTATATGGACTAAAACAGTCCCCTTGAGCATGGTTTGATAGATTCTTTAAGGCCATGCTAAGATTTGGGTACCGACAAAGTCATACAGACCATACTATGTTTATCTGTCAATCAAGATATATTTAGGCATATATTTAGTCATATATTTAGCCATATATTTAGCCATAATTATGGCATAATTATGATTGTACAGATATTCTTTCCCTTTTGGTTAGATTAGATTGATTCTAATGGCTGAATTTTAACCTTGTATTTGGACAATATTTTGTATATAAACAGTGGAATCTCACAAAGAGAGACATTCAGAAAAGAAAATTTTGTCATGGTATCAAAGCCCTAACTTACCCCAGTACGTGAACCCTAGCCTTTGCTGCAAAACTTTAGCTGCTGCGTCTCTGACCTTCGGTGTCCTCCAGTTCTCCGACGACCATCGGCGACCTCGCCGAACCCCTTTATCAGCATCGGCGACCTCGCCGGACTTCGTCCAATATTCTGGTGACCTCCCCAGCAGCGATATTGTACTTCTTGGCTACTGGTTTCCACCACGAAGACTCGCCGCCTCCCGTCGCACACTCAGGGAGGCTCGTCGACCTTCGACGCTCGCTCAGGGAGTCTCGTCGTCCTTCATCGCACCTCCAGGGACACTCGTCGACCTTCGTCACACCTCCAGGAGGCTCATCGATCTTCGTTGCAACTCCGACGACTCTGGTTTCTGGTTTCTGGTTAACTAGTTCTCGTCGGCAACCTCTCTGGTTGAGCCGACTCTGGTTTTCTTGGTTCGCAACTCTCTGATTCTCTCTTGGTTCATCGATCTGGTTCGCGACTCTGGTTCGGGACTCTCGAGTCTCTGGTCGTCATCTCTCGCGCCTCTGGTTCTCGTGTTTTTGGTTCTCTTGGTTTCTAATTTCTTTCGCCTCTTGGTCGACTGGTTCGTGGATCTCTTGGTCGACAGATCTTGATTCGCGTTTCGTGGATCTTGGACGACAGATCTTGGAGGTTTATATTGGCGAATATTTTGTTATTATTTTGATTTCTAGAATTGCAGATCTTGTTATTTGTAATTTTATTATGTCTACCAGCGAATATTTTAGGATCCAATTTACTAAAAAAATTATTCTGGTTGGGAATTTCAATTTAAATTATTTGTTATGGAAAAAGAATTATGGGGTCATATCGATGGGAGTGATCATGCTCCTACGGAACGTAAAGAGCTGGCTCAATGGACGGTTAAGGATGCCCGTGTGATGTCCTGAATTTTGAGGTCTATCGATCCTCAGATTGTCCTATATCTGAGGCCATACAAGACTGCTCAAAGTATGTGAAAATTTTTGAAGAAAGTTTACAAGCAGGATCACACATCAAGACGATTTCAGTTAGAAAATGAGATCGCCAATTACAGTCAAGGGAATCTCTCCATCCAAGAGTATTTTTTTTAATTTCAGAATTTGTGGAGTGAATTTACTAATATTATTTATGCCAAGGTCCCAGCTGGATCTCTTACTGCTATTCAGGAGGTTCATGAATAAAGCAAGAGAGATCAGTTTCTTATGAAGTTACGAATGGAATTTGAAGCTACTCGCTCCAATTTGATGAATCGTGATCCTCCTCCCTCTTTGGACGTGTGCTTTGGGGAATTACTTCGTGAAGAACGTCTTACAACACAAGGTATTTTTCAGCAGAATCGTATGATCTCTAATGATGCTTCTTAGGCAGCTCTGTTTGTCCTATGTCAGCATTTTCAGCCTTAGGACTCCAAAGTAACAATACACTATCATCTTTACCTTGACTTGTTGATTCTGGTGCATCTAATCATATGACTAGTTCCTCCAACACGCTTACCAATGTTCAAAATTATCATGGCTCTTCATACATTCAGACTGCTAATGGGAGTCAGCTTCCTATTCATGTTGTTGGGGATATTAATTCAGTAGTTAAAGGAGTTTTTGTATCTCCTGAGCTTTCTACTAGTCTCATTTCTGTTGGTCAATTGGTTGATAATAACTGTAATGTTGGGTTTTCTCGTGATGGTTGTATTGTGCAGGATCAGGTGTCGGGGAAGATACTCGCGAAGGGGCCTAAAGTTGGACGTTTGTTTCCTCTCCATTTTGCGATGCCTTCTTACCTTTCTTTGGCATGTACTACTGTCAAAAATAAAACTGATGTCTGGCACAAACGTTTGGGTCATCCTAATCCTACTGTTCTGTCTCATTTAATTAACTCTGGTTTATTGGGTAATAAAGATCAATTTTCCTTTCGTCTCTCGTTTGATTGCTCTACATGTAAATTAGGGAAGAGTAAATCTCTTTCCTTCCCTACACATGGTAGTCGTGCTGATATCTGTTTTGATTTGATCCATAGTGACGTATGGGGCATTACACCTGTTATATCTCATACAAATTATAAATATTTTGTCACATTCATTGATGATTATAGTCGGTATATTTGGATTTATTTCCTTCATTCTAAATCTGAGGTATTTTCTGTGTTTCAATAATTTGTGGCATTTATTGAAACTCAATTCTCTTCAAGCATTAAAGTGTTAAGATCTGATTCGGGTGATGAATATATGTCTCATGAATTTCATGCCTTTCTTAAGCAGAAAGAAATTGTTTTTGAGCGTTCTTGTCCTTATACACCTCAGTAGAATGGCGTTGTTGAACGTAAGAATCGCCACCTATTGGATGTTGTTCGCACTTTATTGCTTGAGTCATTTGTTCCCGCTAAATTTTGGGTAGAAGTGTTATCCATGGCAGTTTATTTAATTAATAGGTTGCCTGCAAGTGTCTTGCAATTTGAAACTCCCTATTATCGTCTGCATCACAAGCATCCCAACTATCTTGATATGCATACCTTTGGTTTTGTTTACTTTGTTCATTTACCTTCACATGAAAGACAAACTTTCTGCTCAATCTGTCAAAAGTGCCTTTATAGGATATAGTAACTCACCCAAAGGTTATGTTTGTTATGATCAAAGCTCTAACAGATTTCGTATTTCTCGTCATGTTGTTTTCTTTGAAAATCATTCTTTCTTTTCTCCTCATGTAGTATCCTTGCCTGAGATCACTATTCTTCCCCATTTTGATGATTTGTCTCCTACTCCTGAGCGAATCAAACCTGGCTTTGTGTATAAACGTCGACGCTCAACGTTGCCTCTTCCTGCATCTGACCCGACACCTGAGCCTGACTCATCTGATCTGCCAGATCGGGGTTCTGCCATTGTTCCTCAGAGGTCTACTAGAGTTTCTCACCCTCCTAATCGGTATGGCTTCTCTCATACATCTCTTCATGCTACTTTGTCCTCTGTTTCAATTCCCTCATGTTACTCTGAGGCTGTTAAGCATGAATGTTAGCGAGCAGCAATGGGCGAAGAACTTCAGGCTCTTTAGGACAATCACACCTGGGATGTTGTTCCATGTCCGAGACAAGTTAAAGCAATTGGGTGTAAATGGGTTTACTCAATCAAGCTGCGTTCCGATGGTACTTGAGATCGCTATAAAGCCAGGTTGGTTGCACTTGGTAACAGACAGGGATATGGGGTGGACTATGAGGAGACATTTGCTCCTGTTGCCAAGATGACTACGGTCCGGTTGATTATTTTTATTGCAACATTCCAAGAGTGGCCACTTCATCAAATAGATGTTAAAAACGCTTTTCTCATGGTGATCTCAAAGAGGCTATTTACATGACTCTGCCCCCTGGGTTGGCCTCCTCCTCTTCTGATGTATGCAAATTGAAGCGATCTTTATATGGATTGAAACAAGCTCCTCGAGCGTGGTTTGATAAGTTCCGATCTACCTTAATTCAGTTTTCCTTTGAGCAGAGTCAGTATGACTCCTCTCTATTTCTTCGGAAGTCCTCTGATGGTATTGTTCTTCTTCTTGTTTATGTTGATGATATTGTTATCATGGAGACAGATTCCGACTTGATTACTCGTTTACAACAGCATCTTCAGGCCTCCTTTTATATGAAGGATCTTGGTCCTTTTACATACTTCTTGGGGTTGAAAATTCACAGAGATTCCTCTGGCATCTTTCTGACTCAACACAAGTACACTCAGAATTTGATTGCTTTAGCTAGTCTTCAGGACTCTTCTTCGGTGGATACTACTTTAGAAGTCAACACGAAGTATTGTCGTGAGGAGGGTGATCTCCTCCCTGATCCTACACTATATCGATAGTTGGTCGGCAGTTTGAATTATTTAACTATTACTCGGCCTGATATTTCCTTCGCTGTTCAGCAAGTTAAGCCAATTCATGCAAACTCCTCGCCATCTGCATTTGGCTGTTGTTCGTCGTATCATCCGCTATCTTTGCGGTTCCCCTCACCGGGGGCTATTCTTCCCAATCGGTTCTCCTCTACGTCTTGTTGCCTATAGTGATGCGGACTGGGCCGGATGTCCGAATACTAGACGGTCTGTCACCGGGTGGTGCATGTTTCTTGGTGATTCCTTGATCTCTTGAAAAAGTAAGAAACAACCTCGTGTTTCCAAATCCTCTACTGAATCCGAGTACCATTGAAGAGGGGTGGGATCAGATTGTCTGGCTTCGTGAGCTTCTGGGTGAACTTGGTTTCTCCCAATCTGATCCCACCCCTCTTCATGTTGATAACACCAGTGCCATTCAGATTGCTGCTAATCCTGTTTTCCATGAACGTACGAAACACAATGAGGTCGACTGTCATTCTATTCGGGAGACCTTAGACGCTCGTGTCGTTTCTCTTTCTCATATTTTCACTGACCTTCAGCTTGCTGATCTGTTTACCAAGGCCATGACCCGACCGCGACATCAGTTCCTTGTAGGCAAATTGATGCTTCTTGATCGACCAGTATCAATTTGAGAGGGGATGTCAATCAGGATATATTTAGGAATATATTTAGTCATATATTTAGCCATAATTATGGCATAATTATGATTGTACAGATATTCTTTCCCTTTTGGTTAGGTTAGATTGATTCTAATGGCTGAATTTTAGTCTTGTATTTGGACAATATTTTTGTATATAAACAGTGGAATCTCACAAAGAGGGACATTCAGAAAAGAAAATTGTCATTATCAAGCCAAGCAATAATAAGATCACAATTCTTATTGTTTATGTTGATGACATAGTTGTGATAGGTAATGATTTTGAGGAGGCATCATGTCTTAAGGAATACCTAGCAAAAGAATTTGAGATGAAAGATCTGGGGGTGCTAAGATATTTTCTTAGAATTGAAGTGGCTAGATCAGATCATGGGATCTTTATTTTCCAAAGAAAGTATATTCTTGACCTTCTAGAGAAAACTGGTATGATGGGTTGTCGACCTGCAGATTCACCTATTGAGGCTAATCCTTGTCACAGTAGTGGTGATGGTGAACTTGTCAACAAGGGCCAATTTCAGCAATTTGTGGAAAGATTAATATACATATCTCACACGATGCCTGATATTACATATGCTGTGGGGGTTGTCAGTCAGTTCATGTATGATCCTCGTAGTGTGCATCTTGACGCTGCTTATCATATTTTGCAATATCTTAAATCTACTCCTGGTAAAGGGCTCATGTTCTCTTGTCACGTCCATATGGCATTAGAAGCTTTCACAGATGCAAATTGGGTTAATTCAGTTGATGACAGACGATCTACATCGGGGTATTGCACATTTGTAGGAGGCAACCTGGTTACTTAGCGAAGTAAAATGCAAACCGTGGTAGCTCAATCAAGTGCAGAGGCTGAGTATAGGGTTATGGCACATAACGTTTGTGAACTCATCTGGCTTCAAGTACTATTAAAGGATTTGGGGATTGAGTGCAACAAGCCTATGAAGTTGTACTGTGGCAATAAGGTTGCCATTAATATTGCTAATGACCCTGTCCAATATGACTGAACGAAGCATATAGAGATTGATCGGCACTCCATCAAAAAGAAATTGTGTCCAGGCTCAATTTGTATACCCATTGTGAAATCTGCAGATCAGTTAGCAGCTATCTTTACTAAAGGGCTTAGTAGTAAAATATTTCAACCCATTGTATACAAGTTAGGCATGAAAAATATCTATGCATCAACTTGAGGGAGAGTGTTAAGTAAGGGATATTATTGTACTTTTAGTATCTTTTAGGCATGAAATATAAATAACAAGTGATAGGGAATAAACCCTAAGACGAGATACTCTCTCTCTCTCTCTCTCTCTCTCTCTCTCTCTCTCTCTCTATCTCTCTCTCTCTCTAATAATCCTAACATAGAGGTGGTTAGAAACTCTCAATATTCGATAGTGCAGTATATTTCAAAAACCAGGGGGTCCAACAACGGTTAAAAACCTGGTCCAACGATGGTTAAAAACCCCGGGGAAGGTCAATGCAATTTGCCTATTTCTTTCATTGTAATAAAAAATGGGAAAACTCCAGACAATTTTGAGTAGCTCTGTAACATCTTCAATGGAATTCATCTCAAACAGCATATAATTTACTAGAGGCAAATTATGGTGTATCCTTACTACACTTGGGATTCAGGCAATTGGGACACCACTCTTGGGTTTTTGAAATTACAATAATACTTCTAACTTTACAGACAATATACCAAAAAAAAAAACTCCATTGAAAATCAAGACAAATGGGAAAACTTAATGTCATCATGTTTGTTCCCTTGCTACATAGTTGGTACCCACTTAAAAATGAGTTGTTTTAGCTAGTGTATAAAATTAACTTGAGTGGTGGTGTTATTGTTATTGGGTTTTCTTGTGGATGGAAATCTAACTTAGAGTACAACTAATCTAAGCCCTAGTTCAGCTGCATAACCACTTTGACTGTTAGCCATATGGAGGTTAACTACCAAAAGATTAAGGCTAACCACATCCCTGTATCACCAACAAGCCATGTGACAGTTTAAACCTATTCCCGAGCAGGAACAAAAATGAAGAGAGAACACTTCTTTACAAAGAACCAAAGTGAGAGCCAGAGCTGCTCAGAAACTTTTCTTGCTTCAATAGCTTCCAATCACTGCCCATTGAGGCAGATATCTAATAAGGATTCTGAGTAGTAGATTTAGAAACTAATTACAACTTTGCATGGTTAATGGACTCCACCATAAGCATGCAATACTACATCAAATACAAATCATATTTTGGTTGGGTTAAGGTCAATTATCTTTGCCGGGGCTAGAACCCTCCATTTTCTAAACCTATTTAGTGTTGATTTCATAGAATAAAAAGGAGAAAGAATTTATAAAAAAAGTTATTATTAATTCTTCAAGTCTCATTAAGATAAAACATAGTTTTCAGATCTCCATTGACATGCATGAATACCTGTCTATCGCTTAATATATGCAAAGCTGACTCACCCGAATAAGTGGGGGAGCATTAAGTGGAGAGCCATCTGTTCCTCGGCAAAGAACACTAGCAAGGTCAAAGCGGAAACCATCCACATGATATTCAACAACCCTTCAGTAGGTCACAAGAAGAGAGCGAAGTATCTAGGATCAATAGTAATAAAAGAAAAACAAAAAGAAACAATATGTGCAACGACTTCAAAAAGAAATGTATACATTTACAAGATCGGTAAAGTGGTAGCACTGTCATCGAATATTATCCATTGCATAAAAGATATATCTCCATAATATAAATAAAAAATACGCACACAAATGCGCGCGCGCGCGCGCACACACACACACACACACACACAAACTAAAATAACTCACTCCAGCAATAGCAGAGCTTATAAATAATCATATAAAAACCTGGTAAAAGACAATTATCCAGCCACAAATGGCAACACTATTTGCTTGATGAGATTTGTAAAACAATAAATAAATGTGTCTCAAGATTAATGTCTGAGTCATCATACACAAGCAAAATTGTCCAAAAGGGTTCGGCGAATTGTTGACATACCAATGTCTCAAGCTGTCAAGTATAAGTTCCATGACCACAGGATGGTTACAGTTCAATGTATTTCCTGCATACCAACAGAAAAATGCATCTCAGAGCACTTTCTAGGCTTGAATAATTAATGAGGTGAGTGCTTGTGTTTCCTTTAGCACAACTTCATTAGATGTTTTTTGTTAAGCCAGAACCATATCACTTACTCAAGAATACAAACGCAGTATTATAGAGACCGATGCATATCATCATCTAAAATGATTATGATCGACCAAAAAAAATTTGAATATAAAGATAATATCTCATAGCACGATACTTAGAATAAAATTAAAAATAAGTACGTACCTAGTTAAGAATGGTGTCGGTGGAAAAATAAAACAAAGAAACAATTTTGGATGAGGGAATAATTGATGCGAACAATAGATAGAAATAAAAATCAAATTTGGAATTGTACTTTTTTAAGTGGGATTGTATTTTATTAATTGGGATTGTAATTTATTAATTTATTTCACGCAGTTTTCTTATAAGTATTAGTTTTCTTTGTTCTCAAGATTTGAATAAGTATTAATTATTGGAAATAGTATATTTTAGAATATTAGGATTTCGTATCTTTATTATGGTTTCCTTAGTTTTATTTCTTTCCTATTTTGTTGATTCTCATTCCTTTTGTAAATCCACTCCATTATTATAAATAGATGACTCTTCTTCATTGTAAGTAAGCCAAAATTACATTATTCTTTATTCTTTTTGGTATCAAAGCCAAATTCTTTTCTATTTTTCAAACAAAAAAAAAAACCCTGTTTCATCCTTCCTCGCCGAAAACCCTAAACAGAGCCAAACACAGTGCCGCCACCGACACCCCTCCCTCACCGCCGACAACATCCTTGCCACTGTTCGCCAACATACCAACGGCGCCCTCCTCCCAGCCTTCTCCCAGAACCCTACGCCGTCGCCGCCATCAACCTAAAACCCTAAGTCGTCACTGCCCTCATCCTCGCCGCTTGCTCCAGTCTCGTCGTCGGCCCTACTAGAGCCATCACCCACCGCCATCGTCAACTTCTCCAGTCACCGCTTCTCCAGTCGCCGCTTGCCTCACCGCTATGGTTTCCCTCGCCGCTGCTGGTTTTCTTCGTCGCTGATGGTTTTACCGACCGCCGTTGGAACCACTGGGGTTTCCCACCCTGACTTTGTGGGACTGTTTGCTTCACGCCGCTGATTTCTCTAACGTCTGCTGTGTTCATGGTTGGGGTTCTGTTCTTCTATATTCATGGTTCAACTTGCTCTGTTGTGCTCATGGTCTCATCTTCAATGTTTCTGGTTCCTTGAAAGATAAGTTGATTATTCATGTGATACACCTCTCCTTTGTTATTTCTGTACCAATTTGAGGCTATCGCTTTATTCTGGTAGCATTTTTATTTTGGGTTTGGCCGCTTCATACCTATTTGTGGTTACCATATTGTTTCGGTAGCATTACTCTTGGTTTTGCCGCTTCTCCAGCCCCTTCTTTGTGCTTGGTTCTCATCGCCTTACCCCGTGATATGGCTTAATCCAACGACAAGACTGTATCCAGTGACAAGACTGTATTTAGGACACCCTCTTCGGACTTTTCTCTTTCTCAACATGCACCTGCTCATCGTATTACTAGTGTATTGTTGAATGGCAAAAACTTTGCTGTTTGGAGCCGATTTCTTCGACTCTTTCTCGGGGGCAAAGGAAAGTCTAATTGGCTTTTGGAGACTGAGAAACCAGCCCCGGAGATTGACCCTCGGCGTATTCAGTGGGATATTGATAACTGCACTATCTTGGGTTGGATTTTCAATTCTATGGAAGAACATGTCTACAATATGTTTTTATATCATGATATTGTTCTTCGTTTGTGGTTAGCCTTGGCACAAATGTATGCACATGCCCACAATGATGCCCATATTTTTTAGCTATATCAGGGTATTTCTCATATCTCTCAAGAGTCTTTAAGATTCTCTGTGGCTGAGTTTTTTGGATATTTACAGTCTTGATGGGAAGAATTGGCACAATATGAGCCATTAAGTGATTTTTCGACTGAGGCTACTTCTCTCATAGTTACACGGCTTGCTCGTCAACATACATATCAGTTCTTGATGGATTTGAAATCAGAATTTGAGTCTCTCCTCATTTAGATTCTCAACGCCTCTCCCATGCCTTCTTTATATGAGGTCTTTGCTACTATTGATGGTAAGGAGCGTCGACGTCAGTTATTCTATTTCGCTCCTTCCCCCACTTTTACACCTCTAGCTATTCTTGATTAGATGGCTCTTGCTGCTGGCTCTAGATCTCGTGGCACACTCGAAAAAGTTGTTTGCTATCATTGTGACGGAGTGGGCCACACCAAGGCTCGTTGTTTCAAATTTCATCCCGAATTAAAGCCACGCAGCATTTTTAACAAGCCCTCTGGTCTTAAGTCCTCTCGCATCGCTGCCGTTGCAGAAACTGTTGCCAGTCCTGACCTTCTTATACTGCCTGATTTTAATCGACTTCAAACCCAGATTGGTCACCTTCAAGAGCAGCTTGGCTCTCTCACCATTCAGGCTCAGGGCACTTCATCTACTCCCACTGCTACTTTGGCCTCAGGTATTCCCACTACTTTTCATGTTCGGTCTAACAAACCTACTTGGGTTCTGGATTCTGGGGTCAATGATCATATAAATGATGAGTTGTCTTTATTTTCTGCCCTTGTCACTTCTGCGAATCATACTGCATGTCTGGCATATGGCAACACCTCACTTATTCGTCTTTAGGGTGTGTGTCCTTATCCCCTAATATTACCGTTGATTTTGTTCTTCATGTTCCTAATTTTGTCTTTAATCTTCTCTCTGTTACTCGTCTTGCTAAAAATTTGCATCGTGTTGTTATTTTCTTACCCACACATCGTTTGCTCCAAGAACTGTGTTCGAAGAAGATTTTTAGCAAGGGATATGAGCGTGATTAGTTGTATTACTTTGGGGAGCCACCTCTTTCTAGTCTTCAGGCTTCTGTCTTACCGAAGTCCTCATCCTCTGTTTTTTCACGTCAAACTTTAAATTTTTGGCATACCCGTTTAGGACATGCAAACTTTCAGTATTTGTGCTTATTATTTCTATCTTTTGAAAAAGCATGTAAAGACCACAAATTTCACTGTGAAATGTGTGAACTTTCTAAGCATACTCGTACTACTAATATTACTCGCATGCATCGTATGCCTGGTATTTTTGACCTTGTTCATTCGGATGTCTGGGGACCTTCCCCGATTTTTTCTTTGTCTGGACATCGTTATTATGTGAGTTTTATTGATGATCATTCTCGTTGCACATCGGTGTATTTAGTAAAGCAAAAATCCGATGTGTTTCCCATTTTCGTTCAATTTCTTCAAATGGTTAAAACCCAATTTAACACTGTTGTTTGCCAAATACGTTCTGATAATGTTGGTAAGTACCTTTTTGATGTCTTTTGTTCCCACCTTAGTCGACATGGTATTCTCTAACAGCTTACCTGTCCATGTACTCCCAAGCAAAACGGTGTTGCAGAATGTAAGAATCGTCATTTTATGTCTGTAGTTTGTTGTCTCCTCTGTGGTATGCAGTATTGTTAAATCGAGATACGTATCGCGTATTGTAATTCCATTTTTATGTATCGCGTATCGTATCGTATCACGTATCGTAAGATACGTTAACGTAATTATATATAAGTTGATAAAATAATTATCCTACTATAAAATTACAAAAATAAGTTATCCTAATACAAATTTATTACATATGCCCAAAATAAAGTTCAAACTTCAAAATATCAAATTTAAATTCTTCAACCATATCCATATAAGATGTGCCAAAAAACAACCATCAAGTTGTTGCAATTTAAAAACAAAAGTGTATCAAGATTCAAGATCATATGTCCTCTTCATCCATCAAATCAATCTCAACAAGGTCATCATCTCCATCATCTCCAACTAGCACGCCATCCATCATTCATGCAATCATCTTCTTCGTCTTTATCATCTTCAATAACTTTTATCTCCGCTTCCATAGCCTTTTTTTTTCTTTTCTATCATCTTGAAGGTTTTTTGGTCCTATAAAAACAAAAATATTAAATATTTAAAAATAGTAGTTCTATTTTACACAAATTACACTCAACAATTGAAATGAAAGCAATGAACAGACTTCTCTTTCTTTTCCTACTAGTTTCTCCCTCATTAACTTTAAAACATTCATTTATGCCCATCTATGAATTGTCTTGGGCTAGGCATCCTCTCTTTCGGTGATCTATTCATCATCGGATTCCGTATTCGAGAGACAAATAGGATCATAGTTCTCGCCACTCTCTTCCTTTTTCTTTTGCCTCAACTCCAAATTGAGATTATACTTGATAAATACCAATGCATTCAATCCTTGTTTTAAACGATTCATTTTCTTTGAATGAATATGTTGGAAAGTACTCCAATTTCTTTCACAACCCGTAGCACTACACGCAAGGTTTAGAATTCTTATAGCTAATCGTTGAAGCTCTTTGCAACTACTTCCATAGCTCTTCCACCAAAAAGCTATAAAAGGAGAGCCAATTAGTGTAATACACATAAATACATAATTTAAAACAAAGTGAATCGAAGTAATGGACAACATAGGATAGATTAGTAAAAATGCCGGATTGTTTTTTTGTCCCTTGTTATAATGGCCATATCCATTCCAAGCATACCAATGGCCTTTTGAAACTTTTCCATTTGTGCATCAAGTTTTAACCTTGTTTTAATGCTCGGATGTATCTTCTGTAAAGTCTTGTGCAATTCCATTTTGACTTCCATATCCGTTTTGTCAAAGGTAGAATGATAATGGTATCTACAATGAGCCAAAATAAATAAACAAATGTCTAAATGATGTGGAAATAAAAGTAACAAAAGTTATATAAGTGATGAATTAAAAATGTTATCTAAGATTAAAATAATAACCTGCTACATGAAGAGACCGATGGAGTTGTAATGCTCAACAATCATCAATAATCTTCCAAATTGGATCATATCTTCGCTTCACAAAATTGAAATTTTTCTCAATTTGTTTCTTAGCCC
>JAULJZ010154559.1:0-28937 GCA_032270985.1 Heliamphora pulchella
TTCAATATATGACATGTCATTATAATAATTATAATTATTTAGATTATATATAAAGCATCTTTAATACTTTATCTTCATAGCTTTTAAAAAAATTAAATGACATTTAAGTTGAATATTATGAATTTATGAATTTATAACACGACATAAATTCACGAATTACTTTAGAAAAATAATTAAAATTGTTCAGTAAAACTAGACTTACTAGTATAAAAATATAAGAAAAATATTAGATCGTGTCTCAAAAGTAAACAAAATACATCAAAAAATATTTTAAACTCCAATAAATATAGTTTTAGAAAAAAAAGCATGCATATCAATTCATTTTCGTTGATATGTGCAAAACCAAAAAAAATTCACGGCTCCAGTAACCGCTACCATTACGCTACGGCCGTTACGCCCCGTAACCGCGTCATCGCTACCGTTACTGCTATTTGAAACCATGTCTACATCTATTCCAACCTACAAGTATAAATACAAATTTTTTAACATTGGAGTTATATAGTTAACTAGTGGCATTCTTATGTATGACGCATATGCATCAGAATTAAACTATATTTTTTAGCTGACCAAAAATTCATTTCCAATAGCAACCCACTTCAAGAAAATGCAGAATTGGCGACTTACTTTTCCAACGCAAAGCATTTTGGGTCGCAAATGTATGTCTTTGGCAACAACAAAAGAAGTGCGCTAGGGAAACATACAAAAGGTAATCACTTTAGCAACGAAATATATTGGCATTGGCAATACGGTCGACAAATAATTCCCGCCATAATATATTTCCCTCTGGTGGAAGGGAAACGTTTTCGCTACACAATATTTTCTTTTGCCAACGAGGAATGCGTTGGTAAAAGCAAAAAGTTTTCACGACGAGATATCTACGTTGGGAAAACAACACATTTTATGCCCCATTGTAAAACGACATTAATTTGCTATTCATGTAAAATACCCTATTTTTATTTCACCATTTCCTCTCTTCACCAATCAAACTACCTCTCTGCAAATTAAAAACCCCACCACTCTCTCAAGTCTCAGCATCGCCCTAGCCTCGATTTAGTCGCTCCCATCTTTCCGCTTGCCTCTCGCCGATTGTATCCTGCAATCAGTGATCTTATCTCGCCGTCACCAATCGTATCTCACCGCTCACCACCACTATCGCTTACTACCTTTCCTCTATGCCGCTCACCGATCATATCTCGCCATCGCCGCTCGTCGTACCTTTCCCATCGAGATCTATTCCTCTCTTCTCCCTCCTCTAGCTCCGCCTCACTCTACACCGTCGGCGCACACCACCACCTCCTACCCAATCAGTGCACGAAGCACCTACCTCTCCTGTAAGTCACAATTTTGTCTATGCTATCATTCTAATATAGGCTCTCTCTATTAATTGAACCCCTCCAGATACTCTGTTAGAATGATAATGCTATTAACCTCTATTTGTAATATTTGGTCAATGAACTTTTTAATAATGATTAATTTTATTTTATTTTTCTATTAGAGTATATTGGTTTGTTGGCTTGTCACATGAGAAGATGAAGAGAGACAGTGAATCTGATGCAGAAAGCGTGCTTATAGCTAAAAGTCTGAGTCAAGCAGAGAAAAGAGTAGATCCAGTGAGCAGGGTTCCAACAGTAAATGTTTTGATGTTCTTAAATGGGTGTGCTTTTTATTTTCTCCTTCACTTTTTTTAGAAACTCGTCTAATAAAATGTGCTATTGATGCTTTTCAATTTTCTACTATGATGTGCACCTATCGGGAAACAGAAGGAAAATACATAGTGTTAGTTAGGTTTTGCTTAGGATTTAAGCGTAGGAATTTTGATGGAAGTTGTTGTTATGGTCCTTATAGATGATGTAAAAATAGAGAATTACTAATCTAGTTCTTTGATGGGGATTAATTGCCGACTAGATGAACTATGGTGTTATTCATTTTTATTTCAATTTCTGTCTTTGTGCCTGCGGGTTTTGTTTGTGTTAAACATGGGATCATCCAAAACTCATTTACCTTTGTGATGTGTGGGGTATTACAGTTTGTAACTTGGCATGCTAATGAAATGTTTTATTCTTTGGTTACTCTTTGCCCACCAGGTAACCCTTTGCCCCCTGTGTCATTGTGGAGTGCATGTTCAATGCCTTAGTTACAAGCATTTGTAGTCATATAATATCCTACAAAATGGTTATGGATTGAAGGGAAGGCACAATTTAATAATAGAGCTCTGTGCTTATTTTCAGAGCAAGCATCCTTCTTAAATCTGTTTTCACATGAATTAGATGATTATCACCCTCTTAGAAGTATGGCATAGCTCTGCTTGCTCCATGCTCTGTCTGCATTACTAGAAATTTAGAACAGGAATATGAAAATCTTGAGCTTCAATTCACTTGGGTATAGTAAAAAAAAATCATTAACCTATAGATAATAAGTATAAAGGGTTGATGTGGACAATGAGATAAGGGGTTGATTTGGGTGAAGGATGAAATGTAATCATAGAAGCGGGTCCATGTCATTTTTATCGTGAGCATCTATGTTTGTTCAAATGATATATGTTGCACTATATATTTTTACTATTTTGTTGTAGTCTTGCAAAATAACTCTATGAAATTATAAGTTAATAAGAACAATGATAGAAAATTGTCTATTCTGGAAATGTTCAAGTAAACTCACATACGACATCGATGTGCGGATAAATGACAAGACTCGAGAACATCATGCATGTTTGAGTTAGCTCTATTATAATGTTTTTCATAAAAACTTGATTTCTCGGGCTTGTAGAATGGATTATAATAGATGATTTTTAGTACATAACTGTTATAGATTTATGAACTTTAAAAATTAAAGAATGAAATGCTTTCAAAGATTGTTCAGCTATCGCAAGAATATCAGTTCATCTGACACAACCCAAAGAGCTTGATTCTCATGTAGTTGCTTTGTGAAACAAGTGGATTATTATGCTAAGACCATGACAACATTTCAAAATGTTTTGTAAGTATTAGCGGTAAAGGCAGGGGTTGATCCAGCTAGCATTCCGAGCTTAGTTCCGGATAATGAAGGCGACGATGGCACATTCAATAAAGGACATAACACTACTTCTCCACAAAGTAAAATACGAGGAACTTTTTGATTGGATTAATTTTTGGATATTTAGATAACTAGCTTATGGATATTTAGTACACTTAGATTTGGTAATTACCTTTTGAATGCACTTCAATTTGAGATTATTTTTTGATTGATACTTACATTTTAAGATTAAAGATTATGATTTGAGACATTTGGTGTTGATGATTACTCATCAAATTTGGATATATGAATTAAGTTTGATTTGGATAGAATGCACTGAGATGAATTTTTATATGGTACGTTTCTGAAAGAGTTTGGATAAAGACATGTATAATTAGCAGTGTTGTCAAATCGGGATACGTATTACATTGTAATTCCACTTTTATGTATCGCGTATCGTATTGTATCGCATCGCGTATCGTATTGTATCGCATCACGTATCGTAAGATATGTTAACGTAATTATATATAAGTTGATAAAATAATTATCATACTATAAAAACAAAAATGTTAAATATTTAAAAATATTAATTCTATTTCACACAAATTACACTCAACAACTGAAACGAAAGTAATGAACACCCCTCTCTTCCTTTTCCTACTAGTTTCTCAATCTTAATCTAGTGTTATCAACACCATCATAATCGACTTGTTCATTAACACGTACACAATGATCCCAAGTAATGTCGGCACCTTTTCTACTATTTTTTTCTTTTAGGAGGCATAATTTCAATGTCCAAAATCAATTAAACAAACAGAGCCAATTGGCCCTGTTTGGGCAAATTGTTTATTTGCTTATTTGCTTATTGTGAAATAAGTACAAATATAAATAAGCAAGTACGTTTGGAATAATTGGATTTTAAGTGGCTTAAATGTGAGATGCATTCGTTCGGGAGAAAACTTGCTTATTGGCTTATTTAATTATATTTGTAAAATTACATTAATGCCCACATTACCAACTTGCTTATTTGCTTATTCGTTTGGGGCAATTTCCTCTTTTCACAAATGGCTGGACTTTGAGAGAGGAGTTTGGCTTCAGCCTGGAAATAAGCAAGCTTCCAGCGGAGATTTGACTTATTTGTTTGTCTAAACGGGTCTTCTTATTAGAGACTAAATAAGCCAAATAAGTAAATAAGCAATTTGCCCAAATAGGGCCATTTTTTTTTTATTTCTCCTAATGTCCAACAGTGCAAGAATAAATTCCAAATTAGTGCAAATAGGCAACAGCCAAATAGAGAAGCCAAGACCTTTTCCAATTCCGAAGTAGCGAAGTCCAAGCCTTTTCTAATTTTGACAATCCCAATCAAGCTAACCCACTTCTTCGTCTTTCAAAATCGAAACACGAGACGCCAAAGAGATGCTTCTTCGACAAAACCCTAGTGTCTTCTTTTTCGTCTGCGATGCTTCTACGTCTTCGACAAAACCCTAGGCATCTTCTTCATCACAGAGATGCTTCTTCAAGATCTAGGGTTTCATCATCTCAGCATCTTCGAAAGAAACCCTAGGTGAAAATAGAGGAGACGAAATAGAGAAGTCGAAGGGATGAAAAGTCGAATACGAACTGAAAAGGTGCGAAGGATTCATTAAAGGGTTAGTTTTTTGCTTGATTGGAAATCGCACAATATGCACGTATCGCGATCTTACGATACTATCGTGCGATACGCATCCATATCCTATGATTTATTAACAAATACGATACGCTATACAATTCGTATAGTTTTGGTCACGATACAATACGTATCCTACGATACATATCACGTATTTTACAATTTTGACAACACTAATAATTAGGTATAATCAGTTTGAATAGGAACAGGGATTGAAAACTATAATATAATACTTGTGGCGATGAACTCACTGGTGGACAAAGATTTACCATTAGCGACACATTTTAATGTGTCGGCAAAATATTAAAATTAAAAATATCGCAATTACTTTTGTTGACAACTTTTATCGTTGGCAAAAATGTCGAAGCAGTCTAGATGTGAATCATTTTTGCCAACAGGTTATGTATTTGCCGACAAGAAATTTAGCTTATACGTGACGCGAAACCATGTTGGCAAATCCATTATTTTTGCCAACATATAGACTATACATTGGTGAAACCTTTTCCCGGCACTGTCCTACCAACAAGCTGGCAACGCAATGATTTGTGTTAGCAAACACTTTTACCTACGCAATTAAGCTTCTACCGATGATTTTTGTTGAATTGGCAAAACTGTTTTTTGTTGTAGTGTTAGTCATATCTCTTATATTGCCATAAGTCTCAAATCTCAATGGCAGTATCTTGCCTAGGATTTCTTAATCAGTTAATCATATGAAGAGTTTGATCATTATATAGAATAGCTACCTATCCAAATGCTGCCATCAGGAAATTCATCGACAGCAAAAAGAACATGCCTAAACAAAAGTAAAAAACTATAGGGTAATTATTGTGAAACCGAACAAGCTGATTCAATTTAATCCAAACCAATAAGTTGTATCAGTTTGCAATTTCAACTTAAATTGGATTTAAAACCTATCCCATCCAATCTTTGTATATACATGTTATATGCTAGCCTACCCCTGTGCTTCTCCTCTCAAATTATAGGTGGACTGCTATAATTGATTTCATGTTATATAATGAATTGCATGTAATAGTTTACAATTCATTAACAAAAAAATACATTAATTGCTATTGCAAGAGTTAAAAGTGTGGGAGTTGTGGGTGTGTGAGTATTTGCCGAAAAAATTAAAAAAAAAATAGCAAGCTTAGTAATTGCACCTTGTATGGTGTCTCCCAACAAAAATGAGCTTACTTGTGCTAAGTTTTATAAAGAATTTGCTCTGAGCAATTTCATAATTTTTTTTTTATTTCTTTGTTTGTGGCCATGGTATTGACGTATGACGATTTTGTGAGTTACAAACTCGAAGCTTTGAGTGTTTCTCTTTTTCATATAAATATTTAATGGTATATGTGTGTTCTATAGTTCGGCTTGAAGGAAACCCGATATTCTCTTTGATAGTTGCTAGTTTATGCAGTCACATATTTGGTTGCTAGAGTCCTCACTAATGATTCTTTGTAGGATCCTTTTTATTTAGTTTGAGTAAGAAGCATGGAATGTGGATTTGATGTTATGAGCATGGGCCATATTAGTTTAATCACATTAATTTTTATTTTCTATTTTTTTTGTTTCTTTTGAATGATGTTATTCGAGAGGGAATGAAATGACTACACATGCTATACAACAAATATAAACAAGTTTTCATTCGATTCACCCGTAACCACTACTGTCAAGTCATACAGCAAATACAACATATCTGGGTTTTCAATAGGCCCACCTTCAACCTCCTAAGTCCACTAAGAGTTTTCAATAGGATCACCCCTAACCTCAGCCGTGTGTGTAATTGTGTATATTTAAAGTATTATATATAAGAAATGCCTACTACTCATCAGGCCATGGAGAAGGTGGTGGAGGAGGAGAACCAACTATCACTATCGTGGATATCATCTCCTACAATATGGTGGGTGTTATCTCCCATGAACAATTACTGATGTATATACATCAAATTATTTAAAAAAGTTAAATTTAAAGTTTTTGTACTTCACCTGTCTAGAGCCATCCGTGAGAGTGGTACAATAATCCAAAGAATTTCCACAAACCTTAATACACAGAAACCTCGGGAAAAAGTAATAATGAAAGAAAGACAAGCTAAGCTACATTTTCAGAATATGCAACTATAGAGCAAATTTAATAAACACTTAGCCACAGAGAGCAAGGGTTGAAGGGACTACTTTAGCCACGGCATACCCTCCAAATGATTTTAAAACAAAAATGTACACACTCCAGTCTCCAGAATCCCAGATGTAAACTCAATAAGCCATTGCTTCCATTGTTAAAACCAGTTCAAAGTAAGAAGTATTAGTAATAATTGAATAATGAAATATAATACTTTTTAATCATTTTATTAAGTAAGAAGTAATTCAAAAATATTAATTCCCCTTAATACCACAATTCCTATAGTAGTAGTTATCTCTCATTTAACACTTTACATACTGTATAATTTATCCAATGATCTAATACAGAGAATTAACTGGCTAAACAAACAAACAAAAAACTGCAATGCACTAATTTTTCGTCAAAAAAACAAATAAAGAATTGGATTTGATTAAATCTTATAGTGCAAGGTTGGCAAACAAATGCACTAACACAGATGAATAATGTCCCTGCAAAACATAGCATGTAATCAGTGAATCAAACCTGGGTGCCAAGCAAATGGTTTATAGGAATGCTTAGGAAAGTTTCACATTTATTTTAGAATATTTACCTACTAAACAGGTTCAATTTTGGTTCCTCATTTTTTACCCATTTTATGTTTTACTAATTTTTGTTTCCCAAGCTACTTCCCATACTTGATGAATTGATTTTCCATCTTTCTATGTCTTGTTCCTAGCTTTTCTTTCTCATAACATTTTCCTTCTGCATCTACTCTTCTAAGTATGCACTTGAATCATAGAGTTGTGGTTGAATTTTCTGAAGGCAAGAAAAAATATTAAAAAAAACAAAATAATAAAAGGAGAATATAGCAAAAAAGGCTTAATATTACATGACCAATTGAGTACCCCAAGGTTAATCTTCTAATTTTCGAAACATCTATCCTCCATCAACAAAAGTAAACTTTTCCCAGGGAAAAACTCAATACCAGAACAATCTTCAATGCCTCTACCAGATAGACACACCAAAACCCATCACCACCATATCTTGAAAACCCCAAAGAAGCCATGAATTGCGATTCCTGGTTCAGATACCCAACTTGGATTTTTTGTGTCATGATCAAACCCAAATGGTGTGATCTCTTACTGACAAGGTCTTACCCCTACTGGGACATGGCTTGTTGACCCCAACCCATCTGGGGAACACAGATTTGGGTTGTTCCAAACCCCAAAACGCGTCCCCATTTTCCCATAAACCCCTTCAGAGAATTTAAGTTCCCCTGTCAGATTATTACCATTTAGGTCGAGGGAACTAATGTTGGGCAAAGATTCAAGCTTTGGGGAGATTGTGTTGATTTTGAGTCTCAACTGACCTATGGAACCCTAATCAAGTTCAAGATTGTGTTGATTTCATCAAATCGAACTTCAATTGGATGCTATGAACCCTAAATCTCAAAACTCGAACCCTAACTTGATTGGGATTCGATGGAGTCTTTATTTGATATCGCAACTTCAGAATTAATGTTCAAAAACTTTGAAAGTGGAGGAGCTTTAATGGATTGGCTCTAACACACTTGAATAAGCTTTTATTACAAAAAGCAAAATAGACATATGTGCTTTGCTTCAAGCTCATCAAGTGATATTCTTGGTCTAGGAAGAAAACGGAACAAAAAGAAGAATACTATAAAACTAAAATTAAAAAATAGAACCTGAAATTGAAAGCAACGAGCTCGACTGTTCGCCAAAAAGCTTTGCGAGTTCGGCGGTGACGAGCTTCATCTTCGGCGAGTTCGGTGAGTTCGGCGACGACGAGCTTGAGCTTCTTCGAGTTCGGCCGCGTCGACCTTCGACTTCGACGAGTTTGTCGGCGACGAGCTTGAGGTTTGGCAAGTTTGTCGGCGACGACTTGACTCTCATGAGATACAATGAGAACTCTTGGTATAGTGAGAAAAGAACTCGTCACTGATGAGATACAATTAAAACCCCTAGGGGCATGTTTGTTAGGAGTTACAGTTGGCTGGATTGGCTTACCAATCCGCTGGCCACTTGGCCTGTGTTTGGGTTACTTTATTTTTAAAATTTTTTAGCTTAAAAGTTATAAAAAAATTAACTGATTTGGCTTATTAGATTTTTTTTTTACCTTTTTCTTACTTTTTCTACATGATTTGACATCTATTTTTTTACAAAAAAAAATCAAAAAACCTAAAAACTACTAAAAAAAATTAGTCAAAACACAAGATTAAACTCATGTTTGTTGATCGTAGTTTAGCCTAGACTAACAGTCTATTGGGCTTAGTAGTCCCATCCACGGACCGAATTGGCCATATTGCGCATCACACGTTACTAGTAATTCGAGTGATTTAATTCCAAGCGAATCATTTTACCCTTGATAATCTTATCTGATTTCGAAATTGTCCCTCTCGGCTCGTTATCCACCAGACACAAATCTTCTCTTATCTTAGATGAATTAAGAGCCAAATCGGTGGTGGAATCACATTTCGATCTGGCTTGATTGTTTGATCCAGGCTTCGAAGACTCTAAATCGAGGTAAATCAACATCCTTTTATACAATTTTTGTAATTACCACCGCAAACGACTTCTCTTGTCTCACAATCAAAAACTCCTAGGGTTGTTTTTAATTCTGCGTTTGAGACTTCTCCTCCTCCCGTTCTCCAATTCAGTAGTCATGGAAGTGAGACTTCTTCTCTTCTCGCGTTCTTCAACTAGCCTTCGGTACAAGAGTTTTTTTTTAATTAATGAAAAATTCTCTCCAATATGACTGATTATATACGGGAATGGAAAATAGGCTTTTTTGGTTGGAGGGGGGGTTGCATCATAGTTGGAATGTATGAGACAGGGCATTGATGGTGAAGATTTCACACTTTAAGTCATGATTAATCACTGAATTTCTAGAAAAAATGAAAGAAAATTTGTGGGTATTGTTGGAAAAAAAAGTGGGGTTTAAATAAAAATTAGAACATGATTTTTAACTAACTTTGGAGTTAAAAATCGTTGGATTGGAATAATCTTTTTTTTTATAATTTCAAGTTCTAATTTGTTTATCTCCATGAGTAAAGTAATCATGAATTTTGTGACATTCAAAACTATTAATAGGTGAATGAGAAATTGACTCCAAAAGTGTATCATTGAAGTTAAAAAAATAGTGGTAACTATGTTCAATCCTGCATTGGTTGGGAGAACTTTGGGTGAGTGGTTTATATAAACCAAGTTGAGCCTGAGGAATGTGCCCTTTGGAGCTATCCAGTTTTGTGAATGGGGGAGTACCTACCAAACAGTGGGTTCGACCCAAATCTCGCACGTGCATGCCGTCGCCGCTCTCCTGTCCGGCCGGTCGAGCTGAGCCGTGTTGGGCCTAGGTCGGGGTCCGTGGCCCGTGGGCTATTACCGTTATTTGTCGGGCTGTACCGTTAGAGAGTTCAAAACCGTTTGAGTAATTTCGAACTGGTTCGCGCCTGTTGGGCAGTCTAACTGCTAAGCCGAACCAATGTCGCATCGGTTTGGTTTAATCCAAATAGTCGCCACTAACGCCTATAAAAAGCCTGCTATTCATCCAATTTTGAATCCCTCTTTCCTCCATTTCTAAAGTTTTGCTGCTTTACATGCCGTCTACATTTTTCTAAGAAAGTTCAGTGCAACTGAGTTCGCTATGTGTGCAGGTTGTTGTGCTTTTTCTGCATACGGCAATCGTTTTATCCTGGAGGCAAACGCCTATTCCAACGCAAGCACTGAGGCCGGAGCATAATCTGTTTTAAGGAGACGACGTTGAACATTGGACCCGATTGCAATCTTTGTTCTATAAGCCAGTTCTGTTTAGTTTCTTTCTTTTATGTTCCGGCTTTATGTTTTGTTCTGTACCTACTCTAAAACCAGTATTTTGTTCTTGCCTTACTACTTCAAAATGTTTCTGTTTTCCAAAAACCTTTTCTGTTCTGGTTTTCTGTTCTGATTTTATAATAAAAAATAGTGTTTTGTTTTTGGTTCTACTACATATTTTTGTTTCTGTTTCTATTTTGAAAAACTATTTTTTACAAAATAGTGTTCTATTTTTTTAATCCGTTTATTATTATATTCTATATCTGTTGTTGTTGTATATGGAAAAACATATTACAATAATTCTGTTTTACTAAATTTATTTTTAGTGTCAGTTTATTTTTAGTGTTATTTAATTACTGCATATTATTGTTGTCTCGGTTTTGTAAAACCGATAGATTGTTGCTTTTAGAAAATTAAACCAACAATCTTAAGACAAATTAGATATTATTTTTTGTTTCTAGAAAAATTCCATCGGTACTTGTTTAAATTGCAGTTATTTAAGCGTTACTGTTTTATAAGTTTCATAAACTTATTGTTGGATTCTGTTTCGTTGTTGATTTAGCTTTTATAGTTATGGTAACCGAAATCGACAATAGAGTGAACCCCACCCCTGTTGCTTCTGCCCCTGTGGTGGCTTCTGTTTTGGCCCTGATTTCGGCTACGGTTCTTGTGAACCATGGTGAGAAACCGAAAAAGTTTAATGGGACAGACTTCAAAAGGTGGCAGCAGAAGATGCTGTTCTACCTAACAACGCTGAATCTGGTGTGGTTCCTCCAAGAGCATGCTCCCTCGTTGTCTGAGAATGAGGAAGACTGGTAAGTAGTTGCTGCGGTTGATGCGTGGAAGCATGCTAACTTTCTGTGTCGAAACTATATCTTGAATGGTCTAGACTACACTTTGTATAACGTGTACAGACCACTGAAGACGGCTAAGAAATTGTGGGAATCTTTTGACAAGAAGTACATGACGGAAGATGTCGGGATGAAGAAATTTGTTATCGGCAAATTTCTCAAATTTTTAATGGTAGATTCCAAAACCGTCATCAGCTAAATTCAAGAGTTTCAACTGAAACTGCATGAAATTCATGCTAAGGGTATGACTCTAAGTGAGACCTTCTAAGTGGCTGCTATTATTAAAAAACTATCACCGTTTAAGAGGAATTTCAAGAACTATCTGAGGCACAAGCGCAAGAAAATGAAGCTTGAAAACATAATTATTAGGCTCGAGATAGATGAGGATAACCGTACTGTCGAGAAGAAAGGGTCATAAGGGTTCCAGTTCAAAGCGAAGGCCAATGTAGTGGAACAAGCCTAGAAATGGAAGAAGTAGAATAATCACAACCAAAAAGTTAAGGGTGATGATTCTAAAAAGTTCAAGGGAAGATGCTTTGTGTGCGACAAGCTAGGCCACCGGGTAAAGGACTGCCCAAGCCGCAAAGACCAGGAAAATGCCTCGAAGAGGTAGAACTATGCTCAAGATAACGTTGTTGAAATAGAGAATTTTTCATCTGATGTGTCTGAGATGAACCTGACAACTGTAGTGTCTGAGGTCAACTTGGTTGGATCCAACCTCAGGGAGTGGTGAGTGGATACTGGTGCAACCGAACATATTTGTGCCGATTAGAAGATGTTCACCACTTATCAAGCAGTGACAAATGGAGAATAACTTTTTATGAAAAATTCTTCTACTGCAAAAGTGGAAAGACAAGGAAAGATTGTGCTGAAGATGACGTTGAGCAAGGAGCTGACGCTTAACAATGTTCTGCATGTGCCAGAAATTCAGAAGAATTTAGTATCAGGATCTTTGTTGAGCAAAAATGGGTTCAAGCTGGTTTTTATGTCTGACAAGTTTATACTTACTAAAGAGGAAATATTTGTGGGAAAATAGTACTTGTTAAATGGCTTATTTAAGGTTAATGTAATGATTGGTTTTCCGAAATTTATTAATAATACTACATCTTCTACTTACTTACATGAGCCTTCTTATGTATGGCATGGTAGATTAAGAAATATTAATTTTAAATCTTTGCGTAGATTAATTAACATTAATTATTTGTCTAAATTTAAAATTGACTCAAATCATAAATGTGAAACTTGTGTAGAAGCTAAATTAATTAAAGCATCTTTTTAGTCTGTGGAAAGAAGTACCGAGCTTCTTGGTTTAATCCATAGTGATACATGTGATTTGAAATTTGTTCAAACACAAGGAGGCAAAAAGTACTTTATCACTTTTATAGATGATTGTACTAGGTACTATTATGTGTATTTGCTAAGGAGCAAAAATGAAGCCTTAGAAAGTTTCATCTTGTATAAAACAGAGGTTGAGAACTAACTTGGCAGAAAGATTGAAGTCTTAAGGAGTGAAAGGTGAGGTGAATATGAATCACCTTTTGGTGAATTTTGTTCACAACATGGAATTACCCATCAAACCATACCTCCTTATACTCCACAGCAAAATAAAGTTGCTGAATTAAAAAATTAGACTTTAAAAGAAATGATGAATGCTTTACTCATTAGTTCTGGGTTACCTTAGAACTTGTAGAGGGAAGCGATACTTTCTGCCAATTACATTCTCAACAAAATACCCCATAAGAAAACGAACAAGACTCCGTATAAATTATGGAATTGTCGAAAACCTTCTTATAAATTTTTAAGAGTGTGGGGGTGTTTAGTTAAGGTGGCGGTTCCAGATCCTAAAAGGGTCAAGATTGAACCATAAACTGTTAATTGTATATTTATAGGATATGCAAATTACAGTAGTGCATATAGGTTTCTAGTACACAGAAGTGATAATATTGATATTCAAGTAAACACGGTCGTTGAATCTAGAAATGCATCATTCTCTGAACATATATTTTTGTGCAAATCTATACAAAAGATAAGTTCTCTTAAAAGAACTTATGATGCTGCAATAGACAGTAGTCAAGTGAAAGATGGGGATCAAGGATTAAGAGGGAATGATGGACCTAGACGTAGTAAATGAGCTAGAACATCTAAATCATTTGATCCGAATTTTCTAACATTTTTGTTAGAAAATGAGCCTGAAACTTTTAAGGCTATAATGTCCTCCCATGATGCACTTTTACGGAAAGAGGCATTTAATAGTGAAATTGAATCTATCTTGCAAAATCATACTTGGAAACTGGTGGACCTTCCACCTGGTTGTAAACCTCTTGGATATAAATGAATATTCAAGAGGAAAATGAAAACATATGGATCAATTAAGAAATATAAGGTGAGACTTGTAGTTAAGAGATACAGGTAAACTGAATGGGTGAACTACTTTGATACCTACTAGTCTGTAACCAGAATAACTTCTATTAGGATGTTAATTTCTACTGCATCATTATTTGATCTACAAATACATTAAATGGATGTTAAGACAACATTCTGAAATGGAGATTTACATGAAGAAATTTATATAGAACAACCTGCGGATATTATAGCTTCTGAGCAGGAGAAGAAGGTTTGTAAGCTTATTAAGTCCCTTTACAAGTTAAAACAAGCACCTAAATAATGACATGAAAAATTTAATAGTGTAATGCTGTCAAATGGTTTCAGAATAAATGAGTGTGACAAATGTGTCTATGTGAAAGACACTGACAAATGTTATTTCATTGTTTATTTGTATGTTGATGACATACTAATCTTGGGTAGTAAAAATTCTATGATTAAAACTACCAAGGATATGTTGAACAAGAGGTTTGACATGAAAGATATGAGAATAATAGATATTATATTAGAGAAGCAAATTATTAAAATACCTGATGGATATGCCTTATCTCAGTCCCATCATGTTTAAAATTTTTTTGAGAAGTTTGATAAGAGTGATACCCGCATTGCAAAGACACCTGTAGATATAAATCTACATTTGTCCAAAAATACAGATAAAGGCATATCACAATTAGAATATTCTCATATTATTGGGAGTCTCATGTACTTAATAAATTGTACAAAACCTGACTTGACATATGCTATGAGCAAATTGAGCAGGTATACTAATAACCCTGGGACTGACCATTGGTAGGCAATCATAAGGGTATTAAGTTATTTGAGATACATCCAAAATTACATGTTGTTCTACACCAGATATCTAGCTGTACTGGAAGAGTAGAGTGATGCAAATTAGATATCTGATAATAATGACTCAAAATTGACAAGTGGGGTATAGCGGGATACTCTTAATAAAAATCAAGTGATAAAATCTCCTACCCATTCCTATGATAATATAATGATTCTTATACCTTGAATTTCAAGTGGGGTATAGCGGGATACTCTTAATAAAAATTACCTATATAAGTGAGAAGAGGCCACTTATGTGAGAATGCTAAGGCTACATTCTCTAACAGCACTCATGAAGTTAGAATTTGTCCAGAGCCAAAATGGGCACAACCGTGATAACCAAGTTGTGTTTAGAAAAATTATGTGTGAACTTTATTGTCTTGGCTTACACAAACGGCTGAACAGTTCAAGGCATTGCATCCACTGAATAGCTAGTAAGTTCGATAGTTTTTCACAAGGAAAGGTTCAAAACCAAAAGCTACATATCCTATGCAGAATTTTTCTTATTAAACTTGCTCTGTGTCTGCATCTTGTTACATCTTATTTTTCGTCAAATTCTATTCATGTAGGGGATTGTTGGAAAAAAAAGTTAGTTTTGAATAAAAATTAGAACATGATTTTTAGCGAACTTTGGAGCTAAAAATCTTTGGATTGGAATAATCGTTTTTATGATTTCAAGTTCTAATTTATTTATCTCCATGAGTAGAGTAATAATGAATTTTATAGCATTCAAAACCATTAATGGGTGAATGAGAAATTGATTCCAAAAGTGTGCCATTAAAGTTGGAAAAGTAGTGGTAACTTAAGTCCAATCCCACATTGGTTGGGAGAGCTTTTGGTGAGTGGCTTATATAAGCCAAGTTGAGCCTAAGGGGTGTGCCCATTGGGGGTACCTAGTTTTGTGAACAAGGGCGGACCTACCCAACGGTGGGTTTAACCCAAACCCCACACATGCGGCCGCCCACCCATCCGATCGCCCAGCCGGCTGTGCCATGCCGAGCTGGGCCCGGGCCTGGGTCCGGGTCTATGGGTCGCGGGTCTCATGTCGCAGGTCAAGGGTTGTGGGTTCGGGTCAACTATTATCTTTTTATGAAAATGTTATTTAATTAAAATTTCAAATTTAAAATTTAATTTGTTTAAATTTTAAATTAAAAGTTATTGTTATTTGCTGAACTGAACCGTTTGAGGATTTGGGATCGTTGGAGTAATTCTGAACTGGTTCGCGCTTGTTGGGCGATCCAACCGCCTGGCCTAACCGATGTCGCATTGGTTCGGTTTAATCCAAATAGTCGCCATTAATGCCTATAAAAAGGTTGTTGTTCATCCCATTTAGCAATCCAATTTTGATTCCCTTTTTCCTCCATTTCCGAAGTTCTATTGCTTCACATACCGTCTGCATTTTTATCAAAAAGTTCAGCACAATCGAGTTTGCTGTGTGTGCAGGTTGCCGAGCTTCTCCTGCACACGCCAATCGATTTATCCTGGAGGCAGATGCCCATTCCAACTCAAGCACCGAGGCAGGGGCGTAATCTGTCTTAAGAAGACAATGTTGGACGTTGGACCAGATTGTAATATTTGTTCTGTAAGCGGTTCTATTTAGTTTCTTTCTTTTCTATTCTGGTTTTATGTTATGTTCTGTACCTGCTCCAAAACTAGTATTCTATTCTTGCCTTACTGCTTCAAAACGTTTTTGTTTTTCAAAAACTTTTTCTGTTTTGGTTTTCTATTTTGATTTTATAATAAAAAATAGTGTTTTATTTCTGGTTCTACAACATATTTCTATTTCTGTTTTTATTTTTGAAAACTATTTTTTACAAAATAGTGTTCTATTTTATTTTTTTAATCCATTTATTATTATATTCTATATATGTTGCTGTTGTATACAGAAAAACAAATTACAATAATTTTGTTTTACTAAATTTATTTTTAGTGTCAGTTTACCGTAATTTAATTACTGCATATTATTGTTGTCTTGGTTTTGTAAAATCGACAAATTATTGTTTTTAGAAAATTAAACCAACATGTATGCGTTGACGATGATGTTTAGTTAATGACCCTTTTGGATATTCCTTGTTCATATATGTGCTATAAAAATTGTTTGAGGTGTATCATTTGGTTTTTTTTTCCAAATTATGATTAAATACTGGAAAACTTCCTCTGTTTTTTTTTTTTGTGATTCCTCTATTGAGGATGATGTTTAGGGTGTGGTCATGCATGATGGGGTTGGTTTCTACAAAAAACCTACTAGAATAATTTTGTGATTTTGATTTGTTTTAAGGAGTTTTTGTTGACAATTGGGAATATTGGTTTGAAACAGTTTGATTTGAGCCTCAAGATTATGCCCAACCTAGGAAAAGGTGAAACTTTTGGATGTTGTTTTGCTTCAATAACAGTTGTGTTGTTATGGTTTTGATTTAGGAGGAATTTGGTTGAATTCTTTCAAAAACAATTGCATGATGATTGAAAATCTGAATCTACAATCATCCAATTTTTTTTTGAATGGTGAGTTATAGATAAACCTAGGTCTTAAAACGTGATATATTGATTTTTGAAACAAGTGAGAAGATTTGTCTTGCATGATGTTGAAGCTTAGGTTCTTCAAGCTCAGCTAGTATGCTTTTAATATCTTATGAACTTATAGTTATTGTGAAGTTAAATAATATATGATTACTTGACAATAAGTTAGTGACTATGAATTTGGCTATACGAATGTTGTATAGATGGACAAAAAGCAAATATCGAAAAAGAAGAAGATAGACCTCATGCATACATATGTAGCACTGCAGAATATTGTTTCCAGTATAAATTATGTATGTGGAGTCTTCCTTTTGGTTATGCATGCTGCCATGGAAAGAAATTTAGCTACATTTGACCTGTATAGGACACCACATTCGTCCTGATCACAAATGGACCATTTGAATCGTTTGGTTAGAGATTCCGATGTTAATTGCCATCAATAACTACTCATTAATAGGTATGTATTTCTTCACCTATGTACACTGGTTAGGAGTGTCGGGCTATCCGATTCGAAACATGTTCTGCTTGTGGCGCACTGACTTTTGGGCACGTCAGGACATATATGAGTATAAATAAGGAGTATTCTAACCATTCATTCATAGATAAATAAAGTACTTAATTTGCATAATAAAACTTAAAGCCTGGCAAAACATCAGAATAAGTATAGTTATTACAGTCATCTAGCAGAAAAGAACAAAGTATCTTGGATTAACACAAGAAAACGGAAAGTAGACTACTGCTCCCCAGGAGTTGTGTTGAACTCTTGTGGTGCTTCGTACCCCTCTTCTGAATGTTTAGGCTCTTTGTGGAATTCCCCTTCTTCTAGATCTTGCCCTTCACCTATGGTGTAAACGCCGTCAGCTGAAACTCAGAAGTAAACACTCCAAATTTCAAAACCAGATCTCGCAACACAAATTCGCCACAACACATATCGTCTAATACTTGAAACATTTATAAATCAAAGAGATAGGAAAATTTGATATTTATATCACGGTAAGCAGATAAGTGATTAATCATGCAAGGACGTGATGCTATGAACGTAATGCGAATGCCCAACCCAACATACACCCAGAATTATAACATGAATTCCACGCCAAGAATTACAAGAGTAGACTTAATGGGTAATTGATCACCAAAGCCATCACCAGCACTCCTCGGTGCAAAGTAAACACGTCGTTAAGCTTCATGCCATAGCTATTTTACTCAATGGTAACAGCGTAGGGCCGAGTGCTACTTTGGGACTTATTGTCATTGTCTCAGGGACTTATTGTCGTTGCCCTTATCCACTTATTACAGGGTCACCTGCCTTAAAAAGCGTGATGCCTTTGCCAGTTTCATCCAAGTCTAAGCTACCAAAACCAAAATACTAGCGACGAACCCATGGTGCCCAATAATTTCCATCATAAATAATTTCCTACACTGGGGATGCACCTAGGGTGTTCATGGGAATAAATCCCAAAATAAGTTATAAACCGGCAACTAGGAATGCCCCAGACTTAGAACCAAAGAATGATAACTCCAATATATCCAAACTCATAATGGCATGAACAAGATGGACTCCAACATGTTATGAGTAAGACGATGATGATGCCCATGGTGGTACAACATGCATCTCAAAGTACGACTACTTATAGCATGGTACATATCAGTCGTGGCAATGTACAAACCAATATAGCATAAGGTACCACAGGTTCGAGCATGGAGTACAACTTTCAAAACACAATTCTAATCTCATGGTATGGTCATGTTTCATCATATATTTAATTTAAATCAGTATTCATCTCATTTAAATAAAGTAAAACATGTAAAATAAGTCACACAACAAAACATGCTTTATCATACACTTAACAATTCACAAGTCAACTTTTAATCACCTATTTGTAAACTACAGCAGCAATTTGGGCTACTTACACTTAGAGTTTGGTTATGGTTTTTGGTCACAATTTAGATAAAAATATTTTCTATAACTTTTATGTTTAATACTAAGACCAACTCCTAAGGCAACTAGGTGAATTAATTCATATAAGTGAAAATGATTCAGTATTGTACGGAAACATTACAAAAAAAGACATCAATTAGTCTCGGTTTTGGGGTATCAATTTAAATCTAAATGAGCCCAATTTCAGATATGTTTTAGTTTAACATGTTCCCTACAAGTCTCATGAATAGTGATCTGGATAGTTATTTGAAACAAGTTAGAGAAATAAGTCATTTTAAATGTGTTCAGACAGTCATCATCACATAGCAGAATCAGTTTTTAACAGAGAGTTTAAAAATGGTTTTGGGGATCATCTAAGGGTGTTTGAATTTGTTTTTGGACAGCAACTAATTTAATATGTTACCTACATTTTTCATGAAACCACTTTTGAAGAAGGTCGCTAGAAACAGGGGTTTTTGGTTGCACAAAAATGTGTGACAGGAGATTCTGTTGTTCACTACGCCACAATAGTTACTTTCATAGGTGATTTGATCTATCAAAGCTCAATATTCTAGGCTCCTTTTTGATGGGTAGCTAGCTATATATGTTATATACAGCTTTCATGTTTTGACCTAAACTAAGATCACGTTTGAAAATAGGATTTTTGGGTCTGCAATGCATACTGGTCTGAAACTGACATACTCTGGTAAAATGGTTGTATCTCGAGTTCTACTCACTCAACTCCGTTTACACAAATTTTGTATGAAAGATAACTTACAAATATAGGTATGGACATAAAGAAGACATTCAGATCATTGTTTTATATTTAGTTAAGATTTTTCAAAATTCGGGGTAGAGAGTTCAAAAATCACAAATCTCAGGCTTATTTGTGTTCTAGTTACCTAGCATGTTGGGTGTCAAGATTTGAACTATTTTCTTTGCATGCATGTATACTACACTTGTATATCAATGTTTCAGAACTCTTAGAAGTCGCAAAACTCAATAATCTTAACATGCACACACATAACAAGTCACAAAAAGTACGAACAATCCATGCTCTCATATCATGACGTCTTTTCCTTTCTTAGTTTTGATTCTTGTTCTTGGTTCCATTTTCAGAGATGGATTGATGGAGTTTAGAGCGAATCTAATTAAAGAATTTTAGAGTGTTTACTTACCTTAGAAAGAGTAGGTGATGGTGGGTGATGATCTGGGACTTAGCTTTACACAACCTCCTTGCTCATCCTTAGCTCATTCTCTTTCTTCTCCTTCCTTTTTCTCTCAAACTCTTGAAGAACACTAAGCATTCAAGAAATCTGGTCTCTCACCTCTCTTTGGCAGAAAATATGGAGGAGGAAATGGTGGTTCAAGTCTTATATTTATAGAGGAGATGGGTAGTGGAAGTAATGATCAATGTGAAAGACAATTTTTAATTTCCTTATTTTTAATTGGTTGCATGGCATGGAGGGTGCCATTTGAGAAAAATATTTTCAGATCTTGGGCAGGAGAAGTCGGTTGGGGGCTGTTTGGGCAGACCAAAAGCTGATTTTGCATTATTTTAATGTTTAAATGAGGTATTGGTATAATAATGTGCAAGAAAATGCTTCAAAAATTGATTTGGTGTATCTTTGTAGTACTCCAACTTCTTAAAATATATTATTTTAGTAAGTTTATGATCAGTTTAGTCTTTCCATAATTTATTATAAATTTTATAACAATTGATTAATTAGGTGTAGGCAAATAAGTCACTTTAAGCTAGTTTGACAAGATGCGATTTTTTAATTTACTTAGGTGTGTAAGAATTTTAATAATGATTTATTTACTTTTGTTAGCCTATAATATTATATTATTATTTATATTACTTGTTTGAATAATCTTGGATCATAATGATATTTGATTTGTACATATTTTTCTCATTTTTGAATTTAAAATACAAAAAGTGACATTTTAGCACATATTCCTAAGTAGAACCGGTCACTAAGGGGTATTTTTGTTATTTTTGTTGTTATTTTATCTTTTTCTATTTATTTGTATTTAAACCTTTAATTTAGGGTGTCCATGTGTCAAATTTTAAATTTTTAAGACTTTTTAGTGTACTAAGAGTATTTTGGTCATTATATCCTTTTTTATGAGAATTTTTTATTTTTAATTTAATATTTCATATTAATTACTTAATTTGAGACATTGGGAGTTATCTCTGGGTATAAGGGTTTTGCCTCTTGAGCATTAGGTCTTTTTAGGGTTTCTAGATCAAATTAGGGTTTCGAGTCGAGTTAAGGTTTCGAACCTTTTTAGTAACATATGATCTTGTGAGCTAACCGCCACTAATATTAGGGTTTGAACCGGGTCATTACAACTAGGGTTTGAACCAGGTTGTTGCACTGTTGGAGGAAAAAGTGGCTATGTTCTTGTGAGTCCTTGCACATCATAAGAAGAATCGCAATATTAACTTTCATTTTCAAAGGAGTGGACAAATAGTAGTTAGTAAGTATTTCAACCATGTTCTTAATGCTGCCATACGTCTCCAAAGTGTCCTCCTTAAGACACCAGAACATGTGCCTGCTAACTCCCCCAATGAAAGGTGGAGATGGCTTCAGGTATTCTATACATATCAACATTTTTTCAAATTCACTTCGTATCATCCATAAGTTTTAATATTAATTCGTTGTTTGCTTTGTTTGAATGAAGAATTGTTTTGGCGCATTAGAGAGGACATATATTAGGGTTTGTGCACTATGAGTAGATAAAGCAAGGTATAGAATGAAAAAATGTGAAATCGCAACTAATGTACTAGGTGTTTGCTCGCAAGACATGCAATTCATTTTTGTTTGGCCTGGATGGGAAGGTTTTGCTTCTAATTCTACCGTACTTAGGGATGCCATCACTAGAGAGAATGTGTTGTGAATCCCTACTAGTATGAATTATAGATTGTAGTTATTTAAAAATAATAGCATTAACACAACATTATACTCCAGAACGACGTCTATATTTTTGAAATTACACAGGTCAATACTACTTGATAAATGGTGGTTACACTAACGGAGAAGGTTTTCTCGCACCATATAGAGGCCAACTTTACCACCTCTCCACATGGAGAGAAGGGGGTCTTCCCACTACTCTAGAAGAGTATTTCAACATGAAACAATGTTCAGCTTGAAATGTGATCGGAAGGTGCTTTGATCTTCTAAAGATTAGGTGGGCCATTCTGAGGTCATATTCTTATTTTCTTATACGGACTCAATGTCGTATCATTATTGCATGTTGTCTCTTGCACAATCTCATCAAGCGTGAGATGCCGATGGGCCTACTTGAATCAATATTGGATGTTGATATACCTGTTGCACATGATTTGGGAGATGAATGCATTGATATTGTCGACCATTCTGATTAATAAACTGAATAGAGGGTTGCATTGGCAAATCAGATGTTCAACGAGTGGTAGAACAATATAAACAGCTGAATGTAAAAAAAATGTTCAAACTATGACTTATATTTGTAGTTTCTCCTCTTAGAAACTTTTTTGGAGTGTCTACTTTGCACTTGGATTTGTATCTTATTTTGGAACATTTTTATTGTATTCCAACTTTATATTAAGCTCTTAATGCTTTGGACTTATGTTGTGATTTGGTGGGTTGTTTCTAGTCAATTCCATTACTTTACGTGTTTTGCTATGATGTATGGTTGACAATTAGGCATGAATTAAAGAAGGATAATGAAATCAACTCGAAAGTTTTGGAGTAAGCGAGAAGAGGAATTCCTCATGACTTATATGACTAAATTATTCACTGATAGTAGGTGGAAGCTTGATAATAATCAGTTTAAGGCAGGATTTTTTGGCGAGTGTGAAAAAAGATCATACAAACATTTTCTAAAATAGATTTGAGAGTAACTCCACATATCGAATCTAAAATTAAGATGTGGAGGAAACAGTACCATATCGTGCAGGACATGTTGAAAGTGAGTGGTTTTGGGTGGGATGACATCGAGCAAATGATCACTGTGGATAGTGATGATGTCTGCGATATGTATGTAAGGGTATGACACGATAACTAATGATGTTGTGCTTTCAAACATATATTTTGTTTTCCATGCTTTGAAATGTGATCGAATTTATTTATTTTTCCTTCTCTTAACAGATGCCCTGGGAGTGGTGCGACTAGTGTCTTCGCCTTATCTCCAAGTTGAGGATATTGGTTCATCGCTAGGACGCTGCCTTCCGATCCCAGGGCATGGAGCCTCCTACTCCTCGGGGTGGCCTTGTTGCGGTACTCAGTCCTTTCTATCTCTCATTTACATTCTTGCACTTTTCCCTTTCTGCTCATACTTATCTGCATTAGATGATGTGGCCCTTTTCCTTCTTTCAGTGTGGGTGTGGCGGAGGACCAAGGACTCGCGGTGGTCGCACGGCACCTTCTGCTCTAGCTGCACCTTTTGCACGGGCTTCTACTTTTGCTGCTTCTTTATCTAGAGCTTGACCCCCCAGCATTACACAGACGATTGATAGCTCGGAGGAAGAGGAGGAGGGGACCGGGTCGTCATCCGGAGAGTCGTCCCAAGGAGGTTATGTGGTTCGGAGGAAGAGGACCTAGCGAGAGCGACGATCCCACCGCTGCCCAGCTGCTGTTACATTCTTTTCTTCTTTACTATTCATGGAGGCCTGCGCACCTATTCTTATTTGGGCCTATGTGCTCGCTTGATACATTATGTTACCCCACCTCATCACATCATAGATACAGTACTCTGGCTTACTGCGTAGATACACTGATTTTTCATACTTGCTGTCCCACTGATGCACTGCTTTGACACACACTGATACATACATGCACACTGCTTTTTGACATACTGCAAAGATACACTGATGGGGCCTGCGTGCCTTTGATTCTTCCCTTGATCTACGTGCCACGTCATAAATATATACGCACATTACTTTGCTTTTGATGGGTTGGGCCTTCGTGCCTTGTGGTTTACACTTTTTGATTATCATGGATGCTTTATTGCTACATGTTTTTGAAAATCATTTTCGACCACTTAGGTTCTTATTATGCATGACGATGTGATTCATGGGTTGTAATCTTACAATATGAACTTCTTTTCCTATTGCGAGTTGCTAATAGGTTTATAACTATAGTTTGGGGCACATTGGCAAAATGGGGACAGGCTGTCGAAATTTCTGCATAAAAAAAGTTGCGGTTGTGAGAAACAGTCTTGCGGCCATTTGGTTTGGATATGGCGGCCTGAACTTTATAAAGAAAAGTTCACGTCCTAGACTTTGGATATCATAGCCGTGAGATTTGGGAGGAAAAGTTGACGATCGTTGGGTTACAAGTTGACAGTTGTTGGAAAAAGGTGGCAGCCGCAATAAAGGGTTTTGGCGCAAAAGTTGGAGCAGATTCTGTGGGTTCCCTTCATTTCTGGATCTATATAGGGGGCAACTATTTCAAACCCCACTATGTTGGATTTCTTGTATTCTCCTTGTATCTTTTATGGCCCACTCTTACAACAACTCTTTGTTGGCTTAGATGAGCGACTTCCCCCCGGTTGAGCGTAAGAACTTCCTTAACTTTGGTCTAGATACGCTGTTCTCCCTGTGATCCCTGAGGGTTGATTGGCATCTTCTGAGAGGAGCAGCCCAGCCATGGGATCCTGAGGTTCATGTATTCCATTTCGGTGCTAAGGAGTTATGTCTGACTGCAGAGAACTTTTTGACCATTTTAGAGATCTCAGGCCGAGAAGAGGTCATAGTTCCCATGCCTTCTCGAGTCCCAGACACAGGTTAATGCAACTCTATGGTTACTTCAGACGTGAGGCTTCTATTATTATTCACGATGGATTTCTCGATGTGGCTCGGATCGTGGACCGCTTCGGGCCTCAGGGGTCTTCTGGCTTGCTTCCTTTTGGGACCCTCGGACAAGCGGGCCAGCTTTTCCCTAGTAGATATGGCCCATCAAGTTTACGAGGGCCAGGATCCTGTCCCGTTGATTCTTGTCGAGACACTACTTGGGCTTGATGCAGTCCACTCTAGGGGTGCCCCTTATTTTGCCGGTTGTGCTCTCCTACTGGAGGTAGTTTCTTAATTCTCATTTTTCTGTATTTCTCTCGAGTTTTTCCACTCAGCTCTCCTTTTTCTATGTTTTCTCTCTATTTTTCCACCCAGCTCTCATTTTTCTTTATTCTCTCATATTTTTTTCACTCAACTCTCCTTTTTTCTTTGTTTCTCTCAGGTCTGGTTGATTGAGAAGGTGAATCTGCTAGAGAAGCCCCTGTGTGACAGTTATAGCGTGAAATCCTTCATTTGTCGTCAGGTTTATCCGCTGTGCTCCACCGAGACTGCTTGGCGGGATTGCCTGAGTTCTCTGACCAAGGAGGATATCTCCTCGCTATGCCTTTGGTTGAAGATATCTTCCATAACTACTACGACTGTGAGCCATTCTGGGATCCTGTTGGTTGGCTTAAAGTTGGCCACCTTCTATCATCCTTATCGCATTCTTCGCTAATTTGGGGGTACCTAGATCTGTCTCGAGACAACTGTGAGCCATCTGTACAGTTCTCCTCACCGAGCCCCTTTCTTGGGCCAGTACCAGCAGGCTTGGTCTTCTCGACTGAGGATATCGATTGGCGGAGATTTTGACAACAGGTTATTTGCGAGTTACAAGTCTTGGCTCCAAGCGGAGATAGAGCGCAGAGTAGGACAGGAAGGTGATGCAAAGAGAAGGAGGACTTGATTTTGCTTTACTGTACCTAAATATTTTTCTTGTTTCCCCTTTTCAGTTTCTTAGGATGAGGACTTGCGAGCCTCACTTACTTTTGAAAACTGTTTTGGCAAAACTCATTAATGAAAGTTTCTTCACTTTTGGTTTATGGTGACTTTTTAGATTTTTGTTCTTATAACATAATCATTTTATTAGAAAAATGTAAAACAAGCTTTTGCATTGATCGACTACTTGAAACATGGTTACAAATGGGGAACTCTGAATGAAGGTTTGGGCCGAACTTCTGATAGAAGCTGCCTACGTATCCCGAAGAAGAGAATCAGGCCATAATGTAGTTCGAGGCTCAGGTTACACTCGAGTATTGATGCTCTTCTTTTGCAGGCTTTCCCTCAAGGGTAGAACCTTTTAGGCTGGTCTAAATTGATGGGTGTAGAGAAAACATTTCCTTCCAAATCTATAAGGATGGTAGCGCCTCCTGACATTAAGGTCTTGTTGAGATAGGGTTCGACCCAATTTGGTTTGAACTTACCCCTTGGATCAAAGATTGGAGCTCTGATCTCTTTGAGGACTAAGTCACCTTCCTTCAAGTTCTGAGACTTAACTTTCTTGTTAAATGCTTGAGCTATCATTCTCTAATATCCTTGAACATGGAATAGGGCTCTAAGTCTCCTTTCGTAAAAAAGGAGCAACTCTTCACCTGTCCCTCTGCCATTTTGACTCGGGGATATTGCTTTCAGCCATTATTCTTAGAGATGGAATTTCCAATTCTATAGGCAGAACTGCTTCTATTCCGTAGACCCAAGCATAGGGCATTACTCTAATTGAAGTTCTAATCGATGTTCGGTATCCCAAAAGCGCAAATGAAAACTTCTCTGGCCAATCCTTCCTTTCCTCTATTGTTTTCTGTAGGATCTTCTTCACATTCTTATTTGTAGCTTTCACAGCTCCATTGGTTTTCGGCCTGTACGGTGAAGACTTATGGCTGATGATTCGATACTCTTCCAAGAGGTCTAGAACTTCTCCTTGAAAGTGGGAGCTATTGTCGAAAATTTTCCCATGTGGAACTCCGTACTGACAAATGAGATTTTATTTGATGAATCTGGCTACTTGGGAGGCTTTCAAGACTAAGTAAGAGGTAGCTTCGACCCATGTCGTGAAGTAATTAATTGCCATGAGAATAAACTCGTATCCATTCGATGCCTTGGGTGTAACCTTCCCTATTACGTTGATTCCCCAAACTGATAATGGCTAGGGCGAGATCATGTTATAAAGTTGTGATGGCGGTACATATGTATGAGGTTTGTGTGGATCTGGCATTTTCGACACCTTCAAAAGAACTGATGGCAGTCCGCTTCCATGGTCATTCAAAAATATCTTTGGCGCAGAATCTTCTTAGCGAGCATCATCCCATTCATGTGAGGTCCGCAAACTCCTCTATGAATTTCTCTCCTCACCTCGCGTCCCTCTTCCTTGTCGACACAAAGCTTATTGACTCCCAGATATCCTCTTTTGTACTGTTTTCCTCTACAGATCATGAACTGTGCAGCAAGTCTTCTGATAGCTCTCTAGTCCTTTTTACTGGCTCGGCTCAGATATTCTCCATTCTTGATGAAATTTCAAATGTCGTGATACTATGATAGCCCGTCATTGGCTTCTTGGGTAATAGCGACGTTACTGATCACAGGTGCATCCTTTTGTTGAATTTCCAAAGGCCTCATCCTCATCTTGGGTGGTATGTCTATCATTGATGCTAGAGTGGCCAAGGCATCGGTGAACTTATTTTGTAATCTCGGAACATGAGTGAACATCATGCTTTCAAAGTAGGAGATTATTACCTCAAGCTCTTGGTGGTACTGAACTAACTTTTCTTCTTTAACCTTCCACTCTCCCTTTACCAGCGATACGACCAGAGCTAAGTCTCCTATGACTTTCAACTTTCTTGTCCCTAGTTCCAAGGCGACTTCCAACTCGGCTAAGCATGCTTCGTACTCGGCCTGATTGTTAGTGACCACAAAAGCCAACTTAAAAGTCAAAGGGATATGAGAATCATCGGGAGTGACAAGGAGTATCCCTATCCGGTAACCGTATTGATTTGAGGCTTCATAAAAAAAGAGGGTCCACAAATCCTTCTCAATCTTTAGTACTTACTCATTGGAAAATTCAAACTTGGGCTCTTCTTCTCTGTTGATAGGATAGTTGGCCAAAAACTGTGCAACGGCTCTCTTTTACTGATTTTCTCGTGACATATTGCAAATCAAACTTGGCTAGTATTAGCAACCACCGAGCTAACTTTCCTATCAAAGTTGGCTTCTCAAAGAGGTATTTAAGCGGGTCCATTCTTGAGATTAGAACAACTCGGTATGCTAACATGTAATTGTAGACACCCTAATTTGACCCCGCCTAATCATACGCGAATCCGATGATGAAAACATGTGAAATAGTGCCTCAGTACGATCCTCGAGAATTGATCAAAGCTCGATATTTGAACCCAGTCATCAAAAACCTTCAAAACAAATGAAATTGTTCCAAACCATCGATAACTTGTAGCCTAAGTCATTGCCAGAAGTGGCGACCGCCATGTTCATTGTGGCGGCCGTCAATAGAACCTCTTGGAAACCTTAGCCAACATGGCGACCGCCAACTCACATTGTGGCGGCTGCCAATAGAACCTTTTCCAACCCAGCGGCCGCCAACTTGCACTGTGGTGGCCATCAACTCTAAATGGCCTGACGTGTCCCAAAACGTGGCAACACCTCATTGGTTGAAGAATTGTATAAATACCGTACCCCGGCGTACGTTTTCAGAAGGAATTTTGAGTGGGAGAGACTCTGCTGATATACCGAGCGATCCCGAGCCTCGACGCCGAAACCCTATCGAGATACCGAGTCCCTAATCTCCCATACCTACATTGAAGCCTACATTACTTGGATTACCCCCCGAGGATTGGACAATTAGAGCACATTTCCCGACTTGAGGATTTCCCGGCACTCCAGGTACCTTGCTTGGATCCCCGGTCTTTCTAACCATATTCTCTATCTTTTGGGGTGATCGGGTTATATTTAATCTCAATTCATGCATTTCTTTTTATTTGCATAGTTAATCTTGTCATCATTTACATTGCTTCATTTAATTTAGTTGCTTTAATTTCATTTA
>JAULJZ010154579.1:0-28934 GCA_032270985.1 Heliamphora pulchella
ATGTTTCTCATTAATATGCCAGGGATCAAGAATAAAATACCTAAAAAGCATGGCTTTTCAGTATACATTCCTAACAAGCTAACATTCACAGAATCACATGTTCATCTATCTCATTCTATACTCCTATGCATAACCTAAACAGGATTTAGATGCATAAAACCATGTACTATCACTACGTATCAGAAACCACGCCGCATGCTACACACGCGACTCACACAACATTTGCAACTCATGCAACATGCATCCGTTCCTGAGTTTTAAAGCATGCAACCATGGTACACATAACGATACCAAAACATGTAATCCAATTATATAATCCATGCATAATAAACCACAGTTATAAATGCATAAAGCCAGCTGTAAGCGCACATAGCCATATAACCTCAAACCGTGACATCACCCACCACAAAACTCGATATCCACTCAAAGGGACAACTGGTAACCCACACAACCAAGCCTAACCTGAAGGCCAACATCAAACCCCTCAAACCACGAGGTTACAAACACCATCTCTCTCCTAAAAAAGGATTAAGGGCCCAAACACACTCCATACCTAATCATGACGCACTCAACCGTGCCCCAACAACCCACATCTAGCTATGAACGTCACCCCCGAGGACAGCACCTAAACAAACACCCGGGATCACAACGCGATACCCGAACCCACCGCACAACCAAACGAATGCCGAAGGTGTCCAACAGTATTTCAACTGACTAATCCCATAATCAATCAACTGAATACCATAAGAGACCAATTAGAAATCAAGAACCCAACCAAAACCATCAAAACACAAAGTCCAACAACTCAGTCGACTAAACCCCAACCCCCAGTCGACTGAAAACCACCAAAAATGCATCAATGCTCTGTCCAGTCGACCGAACCCCACGGTCTAATCGATCGAACTCAACAACCCATGTTCAGTCGACCGAACCTCACGATCCTGTTGACCAAACTCAAGCAGAAACTATTTTTGAGCTACGGGTTTGGCTCTCCAAACCCTGAATCGAAGCCTCCAAACACCCATCTAACACCCTTAGACATCCACACGCTTAGGCCTAACACCAAGACCACGGAAGAAACTCCCGACACCCAATTTCGTCCACTGAAATCGATAAAAAAACTAGTTTTTAACCCAAAAACCCAACTTGATACAAAGTCAAATCTACAACGATCTAACCGTTAAAAACACACATGTTTACACGTAGCACCCTTATACAGCAATATGGTCTAGAATCCTACCTTGGTGAGTTGAAAACTTGATGCCTCGAACCACGTGCAAAATCGAGCCTCGCCGAAATGAAAATTCATCCAGATAAAAGCGTAGCCCACCGTGCCAATAGCAAAGATTTCCTGTTAGATCATTGAAATCGAGCCTTGGGCCCCCGAGAACTTAGAGAGAAGGTAAAAAAAATAAGAAGCTTATTGGAGAAGTTTTGAAAATATCTTTTAAAAATATCTAACTCCGGATATTTATAGGCCTCCAAAATATTTTTTTTAAAAATTTTGAAATTTGCAATATAACATCCCATGGCCCTGGGAACCTGCCCCGCATGCATATCTAACCCCGATCATGTATCTAAAAGCAATAAATATATACTCGAACGAAAACACGTAACCTGCGTCCGAAAACGCCGAAAAAGAAAATGGGTCAGGGTCTCACATTGTTTTACAAGTTTTCTTCTCTTGGCCTCGGCCTTCTCTCTAGCTTTAGGCTTAGTTCGGGTTCGAATCTTAGCGTTTGGATAGTCGACCCTTGATATCCTTACCGTGAGTTTCGCGTTCATCCGAATAAAATTGCATTTTGTGGACTTTATTTTCTCGCCAGTGTTCAAAGCTTCGAGTTTTAACTCGCCGAGGTAGGATTTTAAACTATCTTTCTTTAAAAGGGTGCTACATGCGATTATATGCATTTTTTACCGCTTTAAATGCTACGAATGTTGAACTTTGCGTTTAAACCATGTTTGATTGGGAAAAAAGCATGTTTTGCATTTGTTATGGTTTACTATAAGTTGCTGGACGTGTGGGTACCCGTGGTTTTCAAAAAGGTGGCTTTGAAAACAGATTGATTTATGTAAAAGTGGTGAAAATCGTGTTATGGCAGTTTGGAGTTAACCCTTGGGGTGAAGTCTTGGTTTTAAACATTTCGGTTGAAATGGTGAAACATTTAAAAGTTGTTAGTCATTTTTCCTTCGTTATGGACAACGTGGCAAAAGGCCGTTGGACATTTTGTACATGATTAATGTATGGTTTTAAATATTTTTGTAGTTGAGCTACGTATTTTTAATGATTCGGTAGATGTGCCGTAACAGTGCGTTTGTATTTGGGCTGCCATTGCTTCTTGGTAAAAGTCTAAAAACTTTGCGCATGTAGGTACTTCGCTCCTTTAGGTTAATCTTTGTAAATGAAATGGTTGCCCCACTGGGAGGCGTGTGTTGTAATTCCGTATAAAACTTGTTATTACCTAGCAGGTCATAGGATGCCCCAAAACTAGGGTAATGAGCGAGAGTCTATATTTGTTACCTTTGTCTCTGGTGCGACAGAGTCAGTACATAAGAATCATTGTCGGCTGTGGGAACTGAGTTGAAAATAATGTTTTGTTAATGTTTTCTTAACTGCTGGACATTATTTGCATTATATGAAAATGTGTGGTTTTGAGAATAGAAAACCATTTTGAGGCTTGTGAAGTCAAGTAAATTCTATACTATGTGATTTCATATCCTATTTTACTTCATTATAATCTATTCCTATTAGGCTTTGGCTCACGTTGTGGAATTTTAAAAATATTTTTCAGGTGACTGTGATCACGAGAGATGATCTAGCGGAGCCCGAGGAGGCTAAAAACTTTTTCCTAGTTTTTCTTTTTTTGTGGGATAATGTATTGATGTATACATATATTTTTTATTCTGAACATGTTATGTAAGGCCCTAGGGCTATGGTTTCATATGTTATTTGCATGTGGGACGTGGGCTCGTGTTTGGTTTGGAAATTCTTGGGTCTGAAATGTTTTGTTATGGTATAAAAATGTTGGTATCCAAGTTTTTGTGTTGAAAGGAGAAGTTTCTTTATCCAACTGAGGTTTTATCCCTATGTTTTACTTATTTAAACTCTTATTCGGTAATCAGGTTCTTAGGTGTATTTTTTAGACTTGAGAATATTTTTTGGTTTCTGGCTTGAAAATCTCTCGGGTGTCTCACTACTCGAGTGGATCTCTGATCGCTCGAGCAGACATCCATTGTGACTAAATATTGGGTTTTGTTTCGAAAGGAGGTTTTGGTTGGAGAAGCATGGGGGTACCCTTTTTGATTCAAAATGGCATACTTTATTAATTATTTTACAAATAAAATGTCATTTTCATTTCGATCTTCGATCTGTTTGAGTTTGGGCAGTTTTGGTAGATCCTGGTATCCCAAAATGGTTGTACCGTGAGCTTTTCACGAGACTCAAATTTTGGGACATGACAGATTGGTATCTGAGCTCTAGATTCGAATACCTAAGAGTCGTGAAAAGAGATTACATCACCCTGTGAAGATGGTTGCGTGTGCTTGATTGCATGTATTTAAATGTTTGCATAATATGAGTATAATAACATGTTGAGCATAAGGATGCCATGTATACGTGAGCATGGACGTTGGATCTTAGGATTGATCGGTCTTGCCTTCGGGCGTTTGGATTAATAGATTTAGAAGCCATGTTAGAAATGCATTTGGCTGATGTATTTTCTAGCATGGAATCTAAGTGGGTTACCCAAATTGACTCATCACTTTTGTCAGTTCTCCTCGATATGTGAGATTTGTTTACATGATCTTGAATGGCTATATGTTAGCATGATTATGTGTTTTATGTTAGTAATAACATGATGTATTGAACCTTAGGTTATTATGTTCTATATCTCTTTCATATATGAACTATGTTTCCTTAGAGAAGATGAGGCCGTGGTTGGGGTCTTGGTATGGGTTATGGAGGTGCAGCCTTATGGTTGTTGATTGCTACGAGTTAAGGTGATGGGTTGAGTGTTGATCACTTGGTGCGTGGTAGAACTTCCTCGTAAGTTGGGGGTAACGACGAGAATTGGGGTTACCCTTAGTTAATCACCAGTTATATGTTCATATGAGCAAGGTTTTGTTCTGGTGCAATTGAAGCATGGATATCGTGTTGGTCGTGGTAGAGGACTCTTCTTGGAGAATGTACTACCAGGAGTTGAGTTGTGTTACGAATGATCTTGTGATTAGGACTAATAGGGTGTCTGAGGCCCCTCAGAGATCATATATTATGATTGGGTTAGGGAATGGTGGTAATCCCTTTCGGTTAAGGTTTAACGTATGTGATTTTTGTCGTGTAAAAGATTTGGTACGTTGTGAGCCATGCTATATCATGAGCTGTGTACTCGAGATGGGATATGGACAGGAACATAGTGGATGAAAGCATTGTAATCCTTAGCCGAATGTGTCTTGGTTTGTGTTACGAATCTAGGGTGCGACGAGTATTAGTCCTATGGGCATTTCACGAAAGTAAAGACTTGTGGTCTTGATCGTTATCTTCATAGTTAGGAGATCGTGTTTGGGAACTATGTTGGGTGAGCACATGTAGCGACTCGACCCCTTTTTATTATAAGGATTTAATTAAAACCTTGTTTTGAGACCTCTGGTGGATTTAAGAAAAGTGTTAATTTGGAGGGAGAATTTAAAATTTTAATCATGTAATGATGAATGGTGAGGGCCATGGATCGTACAGTGTATGAGAACATTGTTGCAAGGCATTTGGCTTATGCTTGGGTTTAGTATTGGCTGCTTATGTTCAGTTTCGCAATCAGTGTTGACCGCTCAAGCGGTTGGGAGCCCGCTCACGCAGACGGGTGGTAGAAAGGTTTCTGGAGTGGGACCGCTCGAGCGATATGGGTCCACTCGAGCGAACTGTCGTGGAGTAGGCTTTTAAAAAAGATCGCCTGGGGGCTTTTTCATTCATTCTTTTCATTTGTCTCTCTCTCTCTAGAGCACATACGAGAGCTAGGGTTTGAGTTGGAGAGTTCATAGAGCTCCATTTGCCCCTCTTGGTGGCGATTCCTTGCTCCCCTTTCGGTGGAATACTCGTTAGAGGCTCAATGTGGGAGTTGCAGACGCTTTTCTCACCGTGCAGTTGGCGATTCTCGTGGATAGAGCGCGTTTGAAGCTTTCTCTTGTGAATCTAACATCCCTAAGGTAGGATCTTAGACTTTCTTTGAATATCTTTATGATATGTGTTTTATTTTCAAATGTATGAACATAAAAGCATGAGATTTGCGTTACAAAACTTTAAATGGAAATCTAATGATAATGGGGGTTAAATCTTGGATTCATAAGGGATTTAACATGTTCTTGTCTTGACAATATCATTAATTGGGATTGAATTGAGAATTGAGAATTAAGAATTTAGGGTTTGGGGTTGGGGTTAAAATCATGAAATTTAGGGGTTTGAGTATAAAGAATTGGTCTGATGAAATTGAAGTAATTAATGATCAAATTGGGGGTTATCATAACCTACTGTGGATTTAATTCCATAAATTAATGTGATACATGTTGATATCAACCTAAAGATGTGGGTTTATTGAATGAAACTAATGAATTTGTGAAATTGAAGCCATATGAGGGTTAATTTGGGTTTGAACCCTAAAACAATGAAAAATGTGCATAAGGTAAATATTTAATGATGTGGGTTTGGCGAGAGGAACCTTTAGGGTTGGACTCGCGTGTATGTGGCGTGTAGGTGATATGGGTTTGGTGAGAGAAACATTCAGGGCTGGACTCGCGTGTATGTGATATGGGTTTGGTGAGAGGAATCATTTGGGTTGGACTCACATGTGTGTGTTGTATTTTGATACGTTAAAAATGGATTAGGTTGTGGATCCAAGGGATCGTTTAAGATTGGAAGACCAAAAAATTACACAGATTGGGTTCTCTGTCCGCCGGCTAGTGAATTGGGAAAGGATGAGTCGTGTCTGAGTATAGCACGTTTCGTTACTTCATGGAGCCTATGTGGCCGGGTTGAGTATAACGTTACGGGTGTCTATACGCTCGTCCGACGCCAGTGCCTATGCTTTGAACCATGAATTGGTAAAAATGTGAAAATACCAACGAGTGTGTGTGTTGGCGTGTGTTAGTGTGTGTGTTGGCGTGTTGCTTTGTGCATGGTAAATGAGTGGGTTGGTAAAATCTTAATTGGAAAATGAAACACAACGGTAAAACATGTTAGGTAATGGGAGATGGTAAAGGAATTGGGTTATTGAAACCTTAATTGAAGAAATTGAGAAGACTATGAAATGAGAAACGTGTTGGGTGAATAAAAATGAGGTAAAACGTGTTTGGTAAATTAAGATTGGTAAATTGAGCAATTTCATGGAAACTAAGAAGTATGGAACAATAATTCTTTGTACATGGAACTCAGTTATGCAATGAGAACTCATTAGGGAATAAACAATATTTTTTGATTAAACTACATGTGCATCCTGCATAACCACCCTCATATATCATGCGTGTATTCAAGGCTAGTCTTGTTCCTATGAGTTTCGGCTCATGTTGTTTAACAACATTTCAGGTGGCAGCGGGAAGAAGAATTTGGAAGGAGGGGACGGTCGTAGGACCCTTGGCGTTATGTGTGGAGTTAAATTTCTTTGGATAATTTGTTTTGATAAATGAAAATTGTAAAAGATGTAATTTCTACTCTTGGATATTCGGAAGGTTGTAATTGAGGGTTGGAATCCCATGTTGTAAGGCTTAAGGTTATTTTTACTCATGTTATGCATGCATGTGAGGACGTTTATTGTATAATGGTTAAACGCTTTAACTCCTGCTTATGATTATTATTCTTAATGAAGTTAAAATCTTTGTTTTTCATGGAAAGGATGGATATTTTAAGCTTTTATGAGTATTTAAGATCTTGTTTTAAGAGTTTGAATTCATTTTCCAAGAGGAAGAAGAATTGGTTGTCGTTCTTAGCCTTAGAAAAATTTTCACAGTTTTGAGAAAGAGGGGTCTCGGGTGCCTGACCGCTCGAGCGGTCAGGAGTCCGCTCGAGCGGGTCTCGCTGGATGCATTGTGCCAAAGATGTTTAAAACAAGTTTTTCTTAAAGGAGTTTTGGGCATAAACGGATTGTTAAAAGCATATTTCTCAAAGGAAGGGGTTTTCATATTGGGTTGGTTTCTAAAATATATTCAGATTATATTATTTTGGAAGTGAGGCGTTACAGCATAGGAGTGTGAGTAAAGCGGTGTGCTTGATTGAAGTTGAGATGTGAATAATGTCAGATCTTATACGAAACGATGTGGTCTTTTTAGTGTCTCCCTCGCAAGTGCCAAGCGCATGAGGTTTGAGAAATCTGTGAAGGGGTTTGATGATGTGGTTGACTCAACGTTTAGTTAATGTATCTTGAGTGTGAGGTGCCTTGAGAGGTTCATTGAAGGGACAAAGGCTGTTTGTGTCAGGATCTGAAGTTAGAGATGGGTATGTTATTTACCCTTGGGAACGAAATGTGAAGTAATAAGGTTCGATAGTGTTTCGTAATGGTTTGAGTAGCCTAGGGTTGGCTGGCAAAAATTGTGGATCTACAATGTGTGTAGTTGATCTAGTGCTAAGAGAGTGGGAGTGTGGATGATGTTTGTGCAAACGTAGGAGTTTTGGGTAACTCTGGGTGAGAGGTTTCAAATTAGGTCTTCTTTGGTGAAACGCCATGTGCTTTCTTTGTGGGTTTTCCTAAATAGTAGGCTCGAGATTGTAACGTGGCTGTTGTTTACATGTTGGGAGTCAATTTTGTGAAGCGCAACCTGGTGAGGTGATGTCTTGGCCTGATGGGAGGGTTTGGTGTTATGTTACTGTGTATAACCGATAATGAGCTTCTAATCCTATGAGACTAGCTGTATGGGGTATAAGGAAGTTAATGGTATTCGAGGTGTATGAACGGGGTCTAAATTTGAGGACTTAGTGTGACAAAGGGTATTATTATTGTGATTGGGGTCGACAACCTTTGTGTGGTGGCGGTCAATGTTAACTCAAGGTCAGATTGGCAGTGTTCTTTTGAACCGAGTATTTAATGGGTACTGAGAGTACGATGGTGTTAAGTGATAATTTTTGGTTGACCTTTTCTTTTCTCTAGGCAGAGAGAGAGTTTCCTTGTGGATGGTTATCATGTGTGAGCTGTTTCATCCTGGTTAGATGGAGATGCCGGGATCTTTGATTGATTTAGACTTAGTTATGCTCTGAGACTGTGAAAATCTCTATGGATCTTGTATTCGTGTTGTAGTCCTTTGAGTTGTGCCTCGAAAACTTGTATCGCTGTGATCAGGTGATTGTAGGACTAATTCTTTGTGGTTTCAATGGGTGGTTGATGAATATATGTGTTTAAATGTTATGCATGGCTATGTGCATTCCTAGATGTATAGCGTCTATGTGTATGACCTGGGATCTGATTGCTCCCGCAGTGGAAGACTGTAAAGAATTGCATGATTGGGTTAGTATTATCCTGCGGTGGAAGACCGTAAAAGAGTACGTATGAGTGTGGTAAACATCGTTGATCGTGGAAACCTAGTCAAAATATGACTTGTTATGTATGATGGTTAAACCATTTTGGATTGTGTTCTCTGAGATATCGGGTTGGTAGACCTAGAACGCCTGTCCTTTCAGACGGGGGAGTAAGTGTTGAGATGAAGAATCTATTTCTGTAGAGATTGGTTGAGGATTGTTTGACCGATGTATAATGTATGTTCTAGTTTGTATGGGAATGTTAATGTCCTTAGCTATTATTAGAGTGAGATCTTTGCTGAAGCCTTTGTAACTGGATTAGTGACATGGTGAGTTTCTGATGGACCTTTTGTGAGTCTCGATTTGCATTCTGGTTTGGTATTTTGAATAACTCAGATTTCTCAGAGTTGGTGGTCGGTTGTCCACTCGTGGTGAGAAATATGTTTTCATAAACCTGTCTATTTGGATAGTGTTCCCGAGAACGTGGTAAGAATTCAAATCATAGAAAGTTGAGTTGAGGTTATTAAGAGAACGTCGTAAGATATGAGTCAAAAAGAATTTGATGTTTGAGTAACCTTTGTCGATGTGGCCTGTTGGGGCTTACGTAATTATCTGGGTTAGAATGGAAAGGCCATGATGAGTTGTGTATAAGATGAAATTGTTAAGTACGAGCGAGAGTTCTTGGTTGGTTACTTGGTGCGAAAAGGTATGAATGAGTTGAATGGCGTTGGTGAAGGATCAGAGAATCTTGTGTATTGTTGACTAATGAAAAAGTGCTCATACGTGTGGTATGGATGTAAATGAATCAGGTGAATGTGTGTTCAGGTGTTGATGAGCAAAATGGTTGATGATGGCTTAGACTTTAGTATCCAACTCATTACAAAATGTAATTGACTCGAGGGACGGATGTATGTGTTATGAGTTTAGGTGGATGCCAGATAGAGGCAATTATGATTGATTAGAGGTTGAACGGTAGACTAAGAGTTAGAGGTACGATGGTAAAATGTGGGGTACGTATGTACGTTATGTGGTAACAAGAGATGTGATTGGGTTCGTATAGGTAAGTGTGTACCCATAGAATGTTTGGTCTATGTGGCATATCTAGTTTAAGTGACTCCTTAGGTTCATGTAACTGTGTTAATCTGAATGGCTGTGATGCTGGGGTGGTAATCTTGAATGTGTGGAATCTTGGCCTTGACAATGATGCGACGCCTAGTATTTCTGTAGGGTGAGAGTTGTGGTTCACGATTGAGGATCTGATTGAGGATTGGTAGAGGGTAAAGGTTCAGATGGAATGTTGGTAACTCATGAGAAGGAAATGTGTTCTTTGGAGTTTTTAGTGAATTGAATGAGTTCCTTTCTCTGGTACTTGATGTCTGTTGTTTTTGCTCGGAATGAGCGTCATGTCAGTTTCAAGGGTGGCATTCTGATATGTGTACAAGGATGGTGTGGCTTCGAGTTTACAGTCAATAGGTGATTATGAAGGTTTGAACAAGATCTTGGATATAAGGTATGTGAATCCTTATGAGTAATGTCAAAGTTTGATGACATTTGTTTGGGCTTACGAGAGTAGCCCTTGATGGGTATTGCGAGATGGGGATGAGCTAGTTTGTAGCAATACAAACAAGGGTGGTAGTCCTTGCGATCTGAAGTAGAGAGTGTTTGGGACCAGTTCTAATTGTCGATTAGCGTCAGGCTATGATTTTTGTTGCTTGAGTTGGTTACGTCCAGTGGGGGTTATGCTTTGATGCCTCGGTGGTGCGAGTTGAATCTTGGTCCGATCACATGTGGATAACTGTAGCGTCAATGAGACTTTATTCGTGAAAACAATTAGTGTGGATGTTTAACTTTCAAAAACTTTCTATGTTATGAGACGCCATTCTTGGGGGAATGAGCTGCGTTGGTATCATTACTGTTATGCAGCATTGTAGAGTTTTGTATTAGAGATTGTTGGTAATCGACAATGAGATAGCTGGCTTGAGATCCAGTGTTGAATTTTAGGGGCAAAATTCATTTAAGGGGGGAGAGTTGTGAGACCTAGTTTTGGTTTATTTTCATAATGTTTATTCGATGTGTTGGTTATCACTTTAATCATTGTAGAACATCATGTTTTTATGTGGCATGCATGTGTGGGTTTAGTCCTGCTTCCTTTGTTGGATTTTCACCCAGCGATGGCCACTCGAACGGTGCTCTGTTCGTTCGAGTGGGCTTGTGGCCGAGAGTTGGGTTAGTGGGGGATCGCTCTAGCGGATCCCTGTTCACTCAAGCGAATAGCCTGGCGCGAGATTCTATAAAGACAGCTCATGTTTTGATCTTTGAGCCAAAGCTTATTTTACAAGTTTTCTTCTCTTGGCCTCTACCTTTTCTCTAGCTTTAGGCTTAGTTCGGGTTTGAATCTTACCGTTTGGATAGTCAATCATCGATATCCTTGCTGTGAGCTTCGCGTTCAGCCCAACGGAATTGCGTTTTGACTATTTTGTTTTCTCGCCGGTGTTCAAAGTTTCGAGTTTTGACTCGCCGAGGTAGGATTCTAGACTATCTTGCTTTAAAAGGGTGCTACATGCAATTATATTCATTTTCTACCGCTTTAAATACAATAACTGTTAGCCTCTGTGTTTAAACCGTGTTCGATTGGGCAAAAAACTTGTTTTGCAATTGTTATGGTTTACTACAAGTTGGTGGACATGTGGGTGTCCGTGGTTATTAAAAAGGTGGCTTTGAAAACAGAGTGATTTATGTAAAAGTAGTTATAGACGACGTGGCGGAAGGCCGTAGGACATTTCGTACATGATTAATGTATGGCTTTAAACAATTTTGTAGTTGATCTACGTGTTTTTAATGGTTTAGTACATGTGCTGTGACAGTGCGTGTGTATTTGGGCCGCCATTGCTCCTCGGTAAAAATTCAAAAACTTTGCACATGCAAGTGCTTTGCTCCTTCGGGTTAATCCTCGTAAATGAAGTGGTTACCCCATTGGAAGGCGTGTGTTGTTGTAACTCCATATTAAACTTGTTATTACCTAGCGGGTCATTGGATGCCCCAGAACTAGGGTAATGAGGAAGAGTCTATAGTTGTTACTTTTTTCCCTAGTGCGACAGAGTCGGTACATAGGAATCATTGTTGGTTGTGGGAAACAAGTGGAAAATAAAGTTTTGTTAATGTTTTCTTAACTGCTGGACATTATTTACATTATATGAAAATGTGTGGTTTTGAGAATGAAAAATCGTTTTGAGGCTTTTGAAGTCGAGTAAATTCTATACTACGTGATTGCATATTCTATTTTACTTCATTATAGTCTGTTCCTATTGGGCTTCGACTCACGTTGTGAGATTTTAAAAACTTTTTTCAGGTGACTGTGATCACGAGAGATGATCTAGTGGAGGTCGAGGAGACGGAAGACTTTTTCCTAGTTTTTCTTTTGTTGTGGGATCATGTATTGATGTATACATATATTTTGGATTCTAAACATGTTATGTAAGGCCCTAGGGCTATGGTTTCATATGTTATTTGCATGTGGGATGTGGGCTCGTGTTTAGTTTGGAAATTCTTGGTTTGAAAGGTTTTGTTATGGTATAAAAACGTTGGTATCCATGTTTTGGGTTGAAAGGAGAAGTTTCTTTATCCAACTGAGGTTTTGTCCCTATATTTTGCTTATTTAAACTCCTGTTTGGTAATTAGGTTTTTAGGTGTGTTTTTTAGACTTAAGAAGAGTTTTTGGTTTCTTGCTTGTAAATCTTTCGGGTGTCTCAGCACTCGAGCGGGTCTTTGACTGCTTGAGCGGACAGCTGTTGTGACTAAAAGTTGGGTTTTGTTTCGAAAGGAGCTTTTGATTAGAGAAGCTTAGGGGTACCCCTTTTTTATTCAAAATGGCATATTTTGTTAATTGTTTTAGAAATAAAATCTTGTTTTCGTTTCGATCCTCGACCCGTTTGAGTTCGACTGATTTTGGTGGATGTGGTATCCCAAAATAGTTGTTTCGTGAGCTTTTCACACTACCTGGGTATTGGGGCGTAACATATGAATTATCCCAATTTAGTTAATTAACAACTTTTATGTTACACACACCTCTCATTGGATTTAAACTTTACTACGATGCTTACTACGTTTTCTATATGAAACTTCTCAATTCATAACACTCTATAATTCCTCAATTCAAGGTGACTAAGTCTAACTTTAGTCATTTTCTGTAACCCAAATCAAACATTAGTTTAAAACTCAAATCCCATGATTTTAGTTCTTAAAATAGTCCCCTAGTTTTCTAAGTCTTCCCAAATGGATTATCGACTTAAATTATATATTCAAATTAACTAATTAGGTGGTTCAATTTACACTTTACGACTCCCATTGTTTTTTTTTAAAATTATCCACCAACTCATGGCTTAAATTAAAATTCCATATCCAATCAAATTATCAATTCAACCTAATTTACAAAATATAAAGATATTATCAAATCTAAATTTTTCAATCATACGTAAATTTCTCTTAAGCTTTAATTCTAGTTTATGAAAATCGACACAAATCAAAGTAAAGCACTCAAGTTAGTCTAGATCCTACCTTGTGGTGTCTCAATGCCTCGCAATCCAGCCAAAGTTCCAACCTCAGGGTGTCGGCCATTTTAGGTTTTGGCTCCTTAATAACACCAAACATTGCTCTTGTATTGTGTGAGGCATGAATTCCACCTGAGGTCTTCCAATTTAGGTGGAGTTTGATCAAATTTTGGCGAGAGGTGGGATTCTAGGGTTTGTTTTCAAGAAAAAGAAAGGAAGACAAAAAGATGCCATCGGTAAGGAGCTTAGCCTCTCCTCCTTTTTGTTTCCCCAATCCCTTTGTCTGAGGCTTCTAAAGATATTCACCACATCCATGTTTACTCTCTCATTCATGGAAAAGCAGCAAAGAAAATAAGAAAAGAAGAGAATGGTGATGCCGCCGACGAGTGGGAGCCTCGGTGCAATTGGGAAAAAATTTGGGTTTGGGCTTATTTGTTTGAATTTCATTTCTCTCCAGATTTTTAGAACCCTTTGTATTAATTTCCAATGCATGAAAATAAAACAAAAGGAATGAGAAAGACAAGGATCGGCACAGACCAAAATGGGTCGCCGCAAGTCTAGGGAGGCTTGGATTCTCCTTAGCCTTGTTTGCTTAAATTTGATGGTTGTTTGACCTTATGAAACTCCTAGAACCCTCATCTTAGCCACTCCTTCGAGACAATTCCATGGAACTAAGATAAGCAAGAGAAGAAGAAGAAATGCAGAGAATGGCACCGGTGAGTGGGTCTGGGTTCGGGGTTCCCATCTTATGGTTTGCCCCTTTTCAATTCTCTAGGACTCCCTAGAATCATCCTTATTACCTTCATATTCAAAAGAAGAGAATAAGATAATGAAAAAAGAAAAGGGGTGAAGCATTGGCAATTGGGGTTGGGGTCTCCCTAAAGTTCATTTGTTGGCTTTTCGCTTTTCTTGAAAACTCTAGAAAATTCTAAATTACTCATGCCACTTTTGCAACTTAATTTGTTTATTTAATTGAATCCTTACCCGTTAAATTTCCCTCTAATAAATTTGAATTAACCCCAATTAATAAAATTTTCAGACATTATATCAAAAAAAATTTCACAACTTGATATCCTAGTGCCTTAATACACCCGTACTGCACGCAAAAAACTAAATTATGATCGGAAACCGCTTTCGATAATTTAATTATGTTACAATAAATAACCAAAAGTAGAGACATACTGGGTCGCTACAGGTGTCTTTTATTATAAATAGTATTTAATCCACTGTGTAGAGTTTGGCTTATACAGAAAACCAGATTATCGATTCTTGAAGAATATAAATTTTTGGTTCACAATGTTAGATGGAATTGAACACATCATCGATACGATTATAGCACAATATTTTTAGTAGATCTATCTTGATTATAGGAAACAGTAATTATTTCGACAATTATTTCAACTCATTGTGCTAGTACACTTTGTGTATATTGAACATAATTGCGCTAGGATTATTAATTTTGTACTGACTATATAAATTAATTCACATTCCATAGGTATGATGAGTGGTTATGCTCTTAATCCCGAAATGATTATTATACACATATATTTAATGTTTGTTATTTTGATTCATTAGAGGTTACGATCTTTTACGGGTCAATAATCCCAGTGAGTTAGATAAAGGCCTTAATTATATGGTAGTTATTGATTATTGACGAAATCTACAGCCCTTGATCGGGATTGATAATATCCCTAGAGGAAGTTGTAATTTTTTATCGTGCCAAACCCTAGATTTTATAATCTGGTATGTCGAATAAGCTAAATAGAAGGTCTTATGGATTTTTCAAAGAAGCCGATTAATTAAAAATGTCAATATTGTAATTTAATTTTTGGGTATCTGTAATCTTAACGTGGAAGTGAATAAATAAGTATTTAATAACAGGAACTCGAATAATTCAGTTTTGAGAATAAGACTGGGAGTGCAATTATAATTCTTTAGGAGAATGAATTATAATTTATGTTTGTATGAAATTATTTCTAGGTTGAAGTAAGATTTCATAATTACAATAGGAGCTCAGGTCCTATTTACTTCACAGGTCTCTGTTGTAACCCATTAAAACGTAGTTATAAACCTTGGCCACCATATTCAGTCAATCTGGTCTTCAAGACTAGGGTTTCCACGTTTTGAAAATTAAAGTCTAGTTAATCAGGGTTTGAAGAACACGAAGAAGGTAGCCCATATTATAATTGTGTTCTTGGCATTCAGGAATACAATAGAAGGCATGATTGGAGAATAAATTATCAGTAAAAAATCGCGGCGATTTATAGGCTAAAGCTTATTGTAGAAAACGAAATCAAACCAGATAGATTTCACAGATATGATTTCGTTCTAACCTTGGGAGTCATACCAGGTTTATATTTTGATTGTTCGATATCAAAAAGTTTTAATTTGGAGCATGTTTAGGCTTGCCCGTCTAGAATTTTTATTAACTGATTCATATGCATCATATAAGGATCTTCATTTTTTAGCACAACAATTGGTATCTGAGTGTAACAACCCGACTCAAACTCTAGTATTAGCAACGGATAGATAATGAGAACTTAGGTCGCTGCATGAGTAGGAGAAATCCTAATTAACCCAAAAATCCTAATTTGATCCAAAAACCCTAAAAAGACCAATTACTCGGAGGCAAAACCCTAATACTCAGAAAAGTTTCGGGATAGCTTAAATTAAGTAAATAACATAAATTATAAAATTATAAAATTAAAAATTAAAAATTCTCATAATTAGGGCAAGATGACCATTTTGTCCCTATTACAGCAAAAAGTCCTAAAAATCTAAAATTTAACACATGGACACCCAAAATTAGATATTTATATAAAATTAATTAATAAAAGACAAAATAACAGTAAAAACGACAAAAATACCCTTGCATGGCCAGCCACCTAGGGAATTGTGCCCAAAAGCTACTTTTTTTTTCCTTTTTGAGCTTAAAAATGAGTAAAAAGATGTATAAATTAAGCATTATTATGACCTAATATTTTTTATACAAGTAATATACATAATTATATAATAATATAGGTCAAAAAAAGCAAACAAATAATTATTAAAAGTCTCTACACAATAAATAAGTCAAAAGGTCAATTTTTGTCAAATTAGCTTAATTTAACTTAAAAACCTACACCTATTTAATTAATTGCTATCAAAATTATGATAAATCATGGGAAGACTAAATTAATAATAAACACATTAATATAATAGGTTTTAATAGGTTTATATACCAAAAAGATACATAAAATTAATATTTTATGAATTTTATTTTACAAAATGGTACCAAACTCAATTTAAACCCTAATTTAATACAAAATTTAATTTACACTGCCCCAAACCTGCCCTTAGCCGACTTCCCTTGCTGCCAAACCTGAAAATATTATCCTCAAATATCACCCACCTCCCATACAACCAATGAAAATTGAGAAAATTCAAAAATTTGCTTACATGTAATAATTAAGTCTCAATTACAATTTTGTTATAAAAACACACCAAACACCCCATTCTCCCCTATGCATTTATGCTGGGAGAGAGGTGAGAGAGAGCTACCCCAAAATATTCTAAGTGTTTTCAAGAAGAAGGAGAGAATAACAAAGGAAGAAGGAAAGAGCTAGGGAGGATTAAGGAGTAAGCAATAAAGCTAAGTCCCACTCTTCTTCAACCTTTAGAGCATCAAAACAAGTAAATCTCCTAAAACATTTTGTCATACTCTCATGAAATAGCCCTCAATCCATCTCTGTAATCAACACTAAGAATAAGAAACAAAGATTAACTCAAAAAGGCGTCGTAAGAGTAGATTGTGAACTGTTCGTATAAGATTAAGCCTTGCATGTGCTTGTATGTGAATATTTTTGAGTTTTGTGGCTTAAATGTGTTATGGAGTTTTGGATTATATGAGTATAAGACATGTATGCAAAGAAAATACATCAAAAATATACACAACATGAGCTAAGCTACCAAAACCCTAGATAACCTAATTTTCTAGGCTTACCAAAATTCTGCCACGAACTTTAAAATATCATAACTAATTGTAGAAAAATGATCTAAATGTGATTTTTATGTCCAGGCCTAGATTTTTGAGTTCTCTTTCATACAAAATTGTTTTGAAGAGACTTCGTCAAGTAGAAGTCTAGATATACCATTGTTTCCAAAGAGTGTCAGATCTTGGTAACTTTGTGTTGCAAGCCTAAACGTCCTAAGTTAGAGTGAGAACCTAGCTTGGGTCAAAACATACAACATATAGAAGACATGTTTATCTTACTGTCCAACAAAAAGGAGCCAAATATATGAAGTCTTGATAGGTCCAAACCCTTCCCAAATTCACTGTTGTGATTCAGTGACTGATAGAGCTCTTTGTCACACATTTTTGTGAGACCAAAACCCTAAGTTTTTAGTAGCCAAATTCAAATGTGGTAAACATGAAAAATGTAGCTAACATATTAGACTAAATACTGAGCAACAATCAGCCCAAAATACCCTTGGATAGTATCCCAAAGGTTTTAAAAATTCTCTGTGGAAAACCAATTCTGCATACCCTTTTTAGGCTGACTGAACCCACTTTATAAATTGGCCACAAACACCTATTTTCTCCGACCAACTTGCCCTAGCACAAAACATGAAATTTGTAAGGGACACCTTAAACTAAAACCTTCCCAAACATCAGAATCATAGCCCTTGAATTGATACCCCAAAACCGTGGCCAACAGATGCCCAAATTCTACTTTTACCTCTGTAAAGTGCTGAACGATTTTTACTTAATCAAAATAAATGACCTTTTTGCACTAGGATTTGACCTTAGTGTTAAACATGAAAGTTGTAGAAAATATTTTTATCTAATTGGTGTTCAAAAATCAAAAATCAAATCCATGCCTAGGTACCCTAAAACACTGCTGTAATGTTAAAATTGACAATTAAACACTTTCTTAAATTTGGCTAAGTGCTTGAGTGGCATGTTACTTTATGAAACTTGAATATATGGACTTTACTTGATTTATGTGAGTGGTTGGTATATGAAATTAACAATTTGATGATTAGAAACCATGCGAATAGGTTGGATCCATATCACTTGAATTGTAGACAATGCTTCGTATAATTATACTTTATGCTTTAGTGAGTTGTACCATGTGCCATATCGTGTTTATATGCCATGCTATAATTAATTGTACACGACAAGCATATTGCACATCATGAGCATTCCAACATTTCATCTTGGGTTATCAGAGTCCCTTTCGTACCTTTCATTTTGGGTTGGGTGATATGGAAATCATTCTTCTGTGGTTTTGGATCTAGGGCGTCCCTGGTTGCCAAATTTGAAATTAAATTAGGAGATTGTTTATTATAAAAAGGGGGGTTAGGCACCATGGGTTCATCACTAGCTTTTAATTAGACTTTGGATTGACGCCTAACGAGCATCTTGGTCCTTAATGTGGGATCGATTGGCCTGGAATATGGATGGACAAAATTGAAAGGCCCACCCCCACGCCATTGCCATTGCATAAAATGGCTAAGGCATGTAGCCAAGGCGAGGGTTTACCTTTCGCAACGAGGCGAGGATAGGTTCGGTGATCAGGTCCCATCAAGTCTACTCTGTAATTCCCGGTGTGGAATTCATGGTATTGTTCTAGAAGTACATTGGGTTGGGCAACTGCATTGTATTCATCTGCATCACGCACTCGCACAATTATTCTTATAAATGCTTAACCTATTGAAAATGATAAATTATCTGTCTATTTGGCCTTAAAATTTGTATTGGGTATTATACGATACGTATTGTAGGATATTTTGTTGTGAGTTTGTTAGATGGTTTAGGAAATTTGCTTCTGGGCTTCGGCTCATGGCATTTGTGCCATAGGTGAAGAAGAAGAACAGTTTTAGGAAGGAGTGTTCGTAGGAGAAAAAGACTTCGAGGAGCGGGGAGAGTGGCAGGAGCCAGCTGACCCCAACAGCGTCGCTTGAAGACGTAGAATTTTCTCTTTTTGATCTTTTATTTAGTTTTCACGAACATATTATAACTTTTGTTAAATTCTCTCGATGTCTGTAATCGTTAAGTATTTTCAACAAGTTCTGAACCTTTAATGATGTAGTAATTATCGTATGTAATTATGAATATATGGCTAGAATATCTCCCTTATTTATAGTCACGTATATCCTAACGGGCCCAAAGAACGCGGTGTCACAGTTGGTAACAGAGCCTAGATTTAGTGAACCTTCAGGCCTTGGGAGATGGGAGATTGCGAGTTTTATAGTGTACAAACTCTGTAGAGTGTCTGTACTACTAATTTATCACATATAATTTTAACAACTTAAAATCTTTACCTTAGGGTTTTCTCTATCTTTTCTTTCTTAGGATGGCGTCTAACGCAAAGCCGGCTGGGTAACCATGGACAGCACTGGAACCTGAAGACTCAAATCCCAAAGAAGATCCAGAAGAGGACCCGAAGGAGATATGTGAGACCCTGTATCATGAATATCATCTATGAATGGTTTATGCTTTAGAGTTATAGAACAGCATATGTAGATGTGTTTTACATTTTTTCGAGTTGCATTTAGGCTTGTTTGGATGGTTTTTGGACTGTAAAACCGAGGCTTAAAGCAGTAGGCTGTTGTCCAACAGTCCAGTTGACTAGACTGCTTTCCCCAGTCGACTGGATCATCAGTTCTTGGAGTCAGTCGACTGGATTGACCCATCCAGTCAACTGAGGTATAGCGGTAGAAGAGTTCTAGTGTTTTGAAACACCTTCAGTCGACTGGGTTGGACCCTTCAGTCCACTGTACGCCCCTTTAGTCGACTGATTCAGTCGACTGGACAGTGGTTTTTATGTGGTCTATATATATTCCAGGGGCTATTTTGTTTGGAAAAATTCATTTTCTTCCCTTCTCTCTGCCTTCTCTCTGAATAGCAAGGATCCTCAGCTTGAGGATCCTTGCTATTCACGCTGTTAGCTTCGTATCCATCCGAACAGATTCTCGTTCTGACGAGGTTCGATTTTTGAGGTTTTGAATTTGGACTCATTGAGGTAGGATTCTAGATTCTACTATTGTTAAAGGGTGTTTCATGCAATTATATGCATTTTCACCAGGAAGAAAATGTATCAAATGTCATATTTATGTTTAAACCTTGTTTTTCAAATAAAAAGCATGTTTTTTTCTTTTTCATGGTTTATTACATTGTATAACTTGTAGATATATGGTTTTCAAAACTGGTTTTGAAAACGGTGGTTTTTATGAAAATCTCAACAAATCATGTTTTGGAGGTTTGGAGCTAACCCTTGGGGTTGAGACTCAGTTTTGAAAATGTTTTGTTGAAAACGGTAAAAAACACTTTAAAAATATTTCTCTCGATCTTCATGTTGATGGATGGATCTTTATACATGTTTAATGTATATTTGTGGAAATATTTTTGTAGTCGAGCTACGGGTTAGTTTTTAAATGATTCTCTAGATGTACCGAGATAGCGGGTATGTGGCACGAGTTGCCCGCAGTAGATGTCCGAAAACGTGTGCGAAGTAGGTACCTTTGTCCTTCGGGGTAGTTCCCGTAAAGAAGGTGTAGATGCTTTTGTCCTTCGATTTTAATCCCTAAAGTTAGCAGTTATGTTGTGGTGGCTCCGTATAGAACTTGTCATTACCTAGCAGGTCTTAAATGATTCAGGGATTAGGTAATGGTCAGGAGTCTATAGTTGTTACCTCCGTCCCATTGTGGCGGAGTTGGTACATAGGATTCTTTATTCTTTTCCACAGTTGTATGATCCGTGAGGGAACAACGTTTTAGTTACTGTTTTGTTAACTATAACACGTTACTTGCATTAGTTTTAATGCTTGGTTTTATCTATGGTTGAGTTAGCTCCGACCATATGATTGCATATCCTGCTTTACAGCTTTATAATTTGTTTCTATTGGGCTTCGGCTCACGGTGTGTGATTTTATTATAAATCCATTTTCAGGTCTGGAGAGTGATGATCACAAGAAGTTGATCTAGTAGTGCCCATGGTGACGGAAGACTATACTAATTTTCTTTTTTGTATGCCTGCTTCTGAAGGCATGTTTTGTACGCCTTAGGGAGATATAATTATATGTGTTAGAATTAGATATTTACTGCTTATGAGAGATGCATGTTGGGTATTCTTCTAATTTCAACAGGTGGATTTGAATGTATTAAAACCTATTTTCTTTAAAAACTGGTGTTTGGTGGATTTTCACGTGACCCTGAGTCTTGGGGCATGACAACTTGGTATCAAAGTTCTGGGTTCGAATACCTAAGAGCCATGGGAAGAGGGTTTATCACCTGGTGAGGATGATTCAGTATGCTTGCTTGCATGTGTTTAAATGTTTTTCTAACATGCTGATAGCTTGTTGAGCATGATAGTGGTATATATGTGGTTATGGAGGTTAAATCACTGGATTGATTAGTCGTGCCTCAGAGCGTTTGGATGAACATATTTGGAAGCCAAGTTAGAAATGCATTTAGCCAACGTGTTTTCTTGCATGGAATTTGAATAGGTTATCCAAATGGATGAGTCTGTCTTATTGGTTCTCTTCGATATGTGAGACGTGTTTACATAATCTTAAGTGGTTATGTGTTAGCATGCTTATGTGTGTTATGTTTTAAGCACATGTTGTATGAAAGCTTATCTTGTTATATTGTTATATTGTCTTTATATAGAATTATGTCCACGCGGGGAGGACGGGGACAGGGTCATGGCCGAGGCCGTGGCTGAGGTCGTGCATATGTTCAGGTTCTGGAAGAGGGGGACGTTTATGCCCCAAAGTAATAGGTGGGCGGTGCTGACGTCATACATGAGATGCTTACTACTATGAGAGCTATGGCTGAGTCGACCTGGACCGGAGTAAGGGCTCCTGAGCTAAGAGCCTTTGTGGATGTGAGGGAATTTTGACGGTTGGATCCTCCAACCATTTCTGGGGAGCCGGACCCCAAAGTTGCTACTGAGTGGTTGGAAGTGACCACGACGAACTTCGATACTCTAGATATTGAGGAAAATGCTTTGTGCATGAAGTTGGTGGCATTCCAACTGCGAGAGGATGCGAGGGAATGGTGGAAGTTCACCAAAACAACGGTGGATGACACGTGGGCCGCTTTCACGAGAGTCTTCTTAGAGAAGTATTTCTCGAGATCTTCGTGGGATACATACCGAGAGAAGTTCCTCTCCCGTGTTCACGGGAACCTTGCTGTGGTTCAGTATGAGGTCAAGTTCGCAAATCTATCACGGTTCGCAGCTGAGATGGTATCTACAGAGGAATTGCGCACTAGGAGGTTTGAGAGGGGCCTTCGACCGGCTATTAAGGATAGAATTGCAGCTCTGGATTTGGATGTGTACATCGCGATGGTGGAAGCCGATATCTGAGTAGAGAACTCACTAGCAGAGAGCCGCAGAGTTAGAGAGAGTTGGAGTCAGCAGGGCAACGGAGAAGCACAACTCCAGAGGCGTTGGAAAAAGCCCCTTAGTGGCTTCGACAGGAAGGCCAGAGCAGAGAAAGCTTATCTATTATTGATGCGGGCAGTCGGGGCATCGTTCATCTAAGTGCCCACAGAAGGGCCAGGTACAGAGTTTAGCACCTGCCCAGTCACAGGCGAGAGACCCACCAGTATATTTTGGGTGTGGTCAGCTCGGGCACATTCATTGATTCTGTCCCCGAGAAGGGAGTGTACAGGGTGCGACAGGAGCATCGGTTGCTCCATCTACCCAGAGACGACAGACTCTGCAGTAACCTAGGGTCCAAACGTCTAGGTTTACAGAAGGAGGTGCCTCAGCACAATCTGTGAGGCAATCGTCAGCCTAGGGTTATGGTGGACAAACCAGAGCACCACAGGCCAGAGCTTAAGTCCTTGCTGATCCTAGTGCTTCTAAAGCACCAGTTGTGCCTGATGCTACAGTTACTCCAGTCATGATCAAAGGTACTCTTCTAGTCAATAGATCATGGGCCAGTGTCCTCATCAACACGGGAGCATCGCATTCTTTTATATCTTCTGCCTTTGCATCTGCATTGGAGTTGGTGGCAGACTCGTTGGGTAGTGCAATGAACGTAGAGACCCCTATTAGTGGGAATGTGGTTTTGAGTAGAGTTTGCAGATCTTGTGAGTTAGGAGTCACCGATCGTTGTTTGGAGTTTGATTTTATCATTCTAAACATGACCACATTTGATGTCATCCTAGGGATGGACTGGCTGACTACCTGTTGTGCCTTTATAGATTGTGAGCGACGGAGAGTGTCGATCTGTATGCTGGAGGGTGACTGCTTTTACTTTGTGAGTGATCGGGATGAGGGCTTGGTGTCTATGCATGGTGTCGCTCGAATTTGAGGGAACTTGGGTTTCCTCTTTTCTACTCTTAGATTGGATGAGACAGTTGGGGTTCGAGAGGAGTTACCCCATGTGGTTTGTGATTACCCAGATGTCTTTCTAGACGATCTGTTCGAGTTTCCACCGAGCCGTGATGTGGATTTCTTGATTGACCTTGTCCCGGGTGCTGCTCCCATCTCTTTGCCATCGTACCACTTTGCACCAGCTTAGTTGTGAGAACTCAAGTTGCACTTGTAGGAATTGCTTGATAAGGGGTTTGTGCTACCGAGTACGTCACCATGGGGAGCTCCAGCTCTTTTTGCAAAGAAGAAGGATAGGTCCTTGAGACTATGCATAGATTACAGGAAACTGAATCAGGTAACGGTGAAGAACAAGTATCCTATGCCAAGGATTGATGACCTGTTTGATCAGCTGAAGGGATCGAGGTGCTTCTCAAAGATTAACTTCAGGTCAGGGTATCACCAGCTGAGGATTAGGGACGAGGACATAGCGAAGACCGCCTTTCGGACTCGTTATGGTCACTACAAATATCTAGTCATGCCATTCGAATTGACGAACGCCCCTGCAATATTTATGGGTTTGATGAACTGTATCTTCCATCCTTATCTGGACAGTTTTGTGGTTATGTTCGTAGATGACATTCTGATCTATTCACTCACGAGGGAGATGCATGAGGAGCACCTGCATGTTGTCCTTTAGCTTCTGAGAGAGCATCGCTTGTATACAAAGTTCGAGAAGTGTGATTTTTGGATGTTAGAGGTGCAATTTCTTGGACATGTAATGTCGACAGATAGGGTATTGGTGGACTCAATGAAGACAAATGTCATGATGGGTTGGGAGCGACCGAAGAACGTCTTTGAGATCTGTAGTTTTCTGGGTTTGGAAGGCTATTATCGGCTGTTCGTGAAGGATTTTTTTAGATTGTCAGCACCGATGACACGTCTGATGCGGAAGGGAGTTATGTTTGTGTGGAGCGAGTTCTGTGAGTTGGCTTTTTAGGAGCTGAAGAGGAGATTGACTAGTGCGTTGGTGTTGATTATTCCAGAGCGAGGTATGGGGTATATAGTGTATTGCGATGCGTCGCACTATGGTTTGGGTTGTTTATTGATGCAGGGAGGTAAGGTTGTGGCCTATGGCTAACGACAGTTGAAGACACCACGAGAAGAACTACCCTACACACGATTTAGAGTTGGCAGCTATGGTCTTCGCTTTGAAGACATGGTGGCATTATCTATATGGTGAGCACTTTAAGGTTTTCTCTGATCACAAAAGCTTAAAATACTTGTTTTCATAGAAAGACTTGAATCTTCGCCAACGACGATGGATGGAGTTGTTGGAAGACTATGACTTTGATTTGCAGTACCACCTGGGAAAGGCAAATGTCGTAGCTAACGCACTCAGTAGGAGATCCCATGGTTCGTTAGCTTCTGTGGCTATGCGAGAATGAGATATGCTTAGAGATATTGGGGAGTTTGATCTGTGTCTCGGGGAGACAAGGAGAGGTGCGACTTTATATTCAGTAGCTTCATAGCCCGCATTGGTTGCACACGTGTTAGAGGCTCAGCGAACCGATCAGGAGGCTCAGATGATACGGGACCGCATTGCTAGTGGAAAGGATACTACGGGATGGGTTGTAGGCCCAGATCAGAGTTTGAGATTGATGGGGAGGTTGTTTGTGCCAGAATCGTGCCATGCTAAGGTGCTACATGATTTTCATCACTCACATCTTGCAGTGCATCCAGGAGGCATGAAGATGTATCACGATTTACGTCGTCGGTTCTGGTTGATGGGAATGAAGCGGGACGTGATCCGATTCGTTTCTCGATGCCTCACTTGTTAGCAGGTAAAGGTGGAATACCAGAGGTTGGCAGGATTGTTATAGCCATTACCTATAGCTGAGTGGATGTGGGAGAATGTCATGATGGATTTTGTATCAGGACTTCCTCGATCATCGAAGGGACATGATGTAGTTTAGGTTATGGTTGATAGGTTGACGAAGTCGGTACACTTCCTTCCCATTCGTGTGAAGGATTTGGTGGATAGATTGGGTATGTTGTATGTCCGTGAGATAGTCCGATTACACGGAGTACCTGTGACTATTGTTTCTGATCGAGACTCGCTCTTTACATCGCGGTTTTAGCAGAGTCTTCAGGTGGCCTTGGGAACGAGCTTGACCTTTAGCACAGCTTTTCACCCACAGATAGACGGTCAGTCTGAAATGACCATCCAGATTTTAGAGGACATATTGAGAGCCTGCGTGCTTGATTTTTGGGGTTCTTGGGAGGATCATCTACCATTAGCAGAGTTTATATACAACAATAGTTATCAGTCTAGGATATGATCGCCTATGTGTAGACGGTCAGTCTATAATTCCCGGTGTGTAGATCGCCTATGTGTTGGACGGATGTGGGAGAGACCACTGTTTTGGGACCCGATTTAGTACAGGATATGATAGAGAAGATTATCGTGATTCGTCAGCGTCTGGTGATAGCTCAGAGCTGCTAGAAGAGTTATGCAGATCAGTGGGGGAGACCGTTGGAGTTTGTAGTAGGGGATCATGTGTTCCTGAAGGTCTCGCCACGTAGAGGTTTGATGAGGTTTGGTCGTAGCGGGAAGCTGTCACCATGCTTTATTGGACCATTCGAGATCCTGGAGAAGATTAGGATGGTAGCATACCGTCTCGCCTTGCCACCCCAATTAGCATCTGTGCACAACGTATTTCACGTTTTCATGCTTCGAAAGTATGAGCCAGATCCTTCACATGTCCTAGATTAGGCCGAGTTGCGGATTGATGGAGATGTCACGTATGAGGAATGTCCTGTGAAGATTCTAGACACGAAGGAGCAAGTGTTGAGGGGGAAAATGATTGCTTATGTCAAGGTTCTTTGGCTTTAACACGGAGTTAAAGAAGCGACATGGGAGCTTGAGTCCGCGATTCATGCTAGATACTCGGAGTTGTTTACCCCTTGACCTTGTAACGAATTTCAGTGGTGAAATTCTTTAAGGGGGGAGAGTTGTGAGACCCCGTACTGTTTCCTTTTTTATATATATTCATGTTTGACGTACTTCTTTCATCACATGAATATCATCTATGAATGGTTTATTCTTTGGAGTTGTGGAACAGCATGTGTAGATGTGTTTTACACTTTTTTGAGTTGCGTTTAGGCTTGTTTGGATGGTTTTTGGACTGTAAAATCGAGGCCTAAAGTAGTAGGCTGTTGCCCAGTAGTCCAGTCGACTGGACTGCTTTCCCCATTCAACTGAATCATCAGTTCTTGGGGTCAGTCGCCAGGATTGGCCCATCCAGTCGACTGAAGTATGGCAGTGGAAAAGTTCCAGTGTTTTGAAACACCATCAGTCGACTGGGTTGGACCCTTCAGTCGACTGAACGCCCCTTTAGTCGACTGATTCAGTCAACTGGACAGTGGTTTTTGCGTGGCCTATATATATTCCAGGGGCTTTTCTGTTTGGGAAAATTCATCTTCTTCCCTTCTCTTTGCCTTCTCTCTACATTTTTGTGTTGCTCGAGCCTAGTTTTCGCTGATCAGCTTGTGGATCCTTGCTATTCACGCTGCTAGCTTCGTGTCCATCCAGACAGATTCTCGTTCCGACGAGGTTCAATTTTTGAGGCTTCGAGTTTCGACTCATCGAGGTAGGATTCTAGATTCTACTGTTGTTAAAGGGTGTTTCATGAAATTATATGTATTTTTACCGGGTAGAAAATGCATCAAATGTCATATTTATGTTTAAACCTTATTTTTCAGATAAAAAGCATTTTTCTTTCTTTTTCTTGGTTTATTGCATCGTATGACCTGTAGATATATGGTTTTCAGAAGTGATTTTGAAAACGATGGTTTTTATGAAAATCTCGACAAATCATGTTTTGGAGGATTAGAGCTAACCCTTAAGGTTGAGACTTAGTTTTGGAAACGTTTTGTTGAAAATGGGGAAAACATTTTAAAAAAATTTTCTGTCGTTCTCCATGTTGATGGATGGATCTTTATACATGTTTAATGTATATTTGTGAAAATATTTTCATAATCGAGTTACGGGTTGGTTTTTAAATGATTCTTTAGATGTACTGGGATAGCGGGTATGTGGCACGAGTTGCCCTCGATGGAAGTCCGAAAACGTGCACAGAGTAGGTACCTTTGTCCTTCAGGGTAGTTCTGTAAAGAAGGTGTATGTGCTTTTGTACTTCGATTTTAGTCTAAAAAGTCAGCAGTTACGTTGTGGGGGCTCCGTATAGAACTTGTAATTACCTAACAAGTCTTAAATGATTCAGGGATTAGGTAATGGGCAGAAGTCTATAGTTGTTACCTCTGTCCCATTGTGGTAGAGTCGGTACATAGGATTCATTCTTCTTTTCTACGGTTGTATGATCCGTGAGGGAACAAAGTTTTGGTTACTTTTTGTTAACTGTAACGCGTTACTTGCATTAGTTTTAATGCTTGGTTTTGTCTGTGATTGAGTTAGCTCCCACCATACGATTGTATATCCTACTTTACAGTTTTATAGTCTGTTTCTATTGGGCTTCGGCTCACGGTGTGGGATTTTGTTGTAAAACCATTTTCAGATCTGAAGAGTGATGATCACGAGGAGTTGATCTAGTGGTGCCCGTGGTGGCGGAAGACTGTACTAGTTTTCCTTTTTATATGCCTGCTTCTGAAAGCATGTTTTGTACGCCTTAGGGCGATATAATTATATGTATTGGAACTAGATATTTACTGCTTATGAGAGATGTATGTTGGGTATTTTTCTGATTTCAACAGGTGGATTTGAATGTAACAAAACCTATTTTCTTTAAAAACTGGTGTTTGGTGGATTTTCATGTGACCCTGAGTGTTGGGGTGTGACAACTTAGTATTAGAGCTCTGGGTTCGAATACCTAAAAAGCCATGGGAAGAGGGTTTATCACCTGGTGAGCATGATTGAGTATACTTGCTTGCATGTGTTTAAATATTTTTAGAACATGCTGATAGCTTGTTGAGCATGATAGTGGTATATATGTGGGTATGGAGGTTAAATTACTGGATTGATTAGTCATGCTTAGGACGTTTGGATGAACATGTTTGGAAGCCAAGTTAGAAACACGTTTAGCCGACGTATTTTCTAGCAAGGAATCTGAATAGGTTATTCAAATGGGCGAGTCTGTCTTGTTGCTTCTCCTTGGTATTTGAGACTTGTTTACATAATCTTAAGTGGTTATGTGTTAGCATGCTTATGTGTGTTATGTTTTAAGCACATGTTGTATGAAAGCTTATCTTGTTATATTATCTTTATATAGAATTATATCCACGCGGGGAGGACGGGGATGGGGTCGTGGCCGAGGCCGTGTGTATGTTCAAGTTCTGAAAGAGGGGGACGGTGCTGACGTCATACAGAAGATGCTTACTACTATGAGGGCTATAGCTGAGGCGACTAGGGCCGGAGTAAGGGCTCTTGAGCCAAGAGCCTCTGTGGCTATGAAGGAATTTCGGCGGTTGGATTCTCAAACCTTTTCTAGGGAGCCGGACCCCAAAGTTGCTACTGAGTGGTTGGAAGTGACCACGACGATCTTCGATACTCTAGATATTGAGGAAAATACTTTGC